>JAPSES010000211.1:11337976-11352126 GCA_029822895.1 Maxillicosta whitleyi | reverse complement strand
GTTTAATTAATACAACCAGAGGAGCTGCATGTGGATGGTAGAAGTGTGGAAAATGCTGGTAAACTCTGATCGCGATTCAAAAAATATTCGCGATCACAATTTACATTAATCTAATCGCAATTAATGCCTTAATATTCCCACCCCTAGTATATATATATATTTATTTATTCCAGCTCTCTTCATTGATTTACATCCATTTAGCTTAACTGTAGCCCAAAATGCATTGGAAACTGCTTCTCAGAATTATAAATGGTAGAAAATATCCATAATAATTATAATAATATTTCTGAAGAGCTTGCCCCACATTGTTACATTTTTATATTGCTGCAATTGGCTAAAAAAAATGTGTCAACATGTGAACCAGATGTTAAAGTCAACAAGTTCTATCATGCTAAAACATGAAAACTTTAAGATTAAAATAGTAATCTACTCTCAGCAGAGAAATCAGGGCAAAAACTCACTCCTCTAGATTTTCTGTAGCCTCGAGACATAATAGATGTTCTTGTTGTGGTTTGAGTTTGTTTTGGTGTTTCTGTGTGACTTATCTGAGTCTAAACAAGCCTCCTTTGGTTTTCTGTGGCGGTGATTCAACTCCTCACCGTCCTGCATCATAACTTTTATCAAAGTCGGCTCAAAGCACCAATACTGGCTGATAAAGCTACACCTCATCCATAACTTCAAACACATCCCTCACCTCTTTGCTATCTGCATATCAGCCCAAAACCAGCCTGTACTTGTATGACTGGGAGGAAGAAACCTGTGAAAAAATGTGATTTTAGGTAGCAGAGGAAAAGAGGAGTCAAGGGTGTTCACACTTAACTTTACCGCAAGAACAGATCCAGTTACACTCATGAACTACTGTCTGCAAATTAGGAAGCGCTCAGGACACTCAACCCGCTCCGAGATATTACTGATTGAATAATGAAGCAGTGATAATCGAAGCAGCACTTCCATTTGTGAAACCTAACTCAGATACTGGCCTAGAGTGTCGAGGCCCGTCCCGTCCCCCCCAAATCATCCCCAAACAGCCTGTCTGACTTTTGTACCCCATGCCAAATGCAGAGAAGGAAAAGGGGAAGGAGAAAAATAAATAAATCCTCAATTTTAATGGCTCATTTCCGTGGGACACTACCCTCAAGACTTGGGTCTGACATCAGTAAAGAGAAAACTCCTCATCCCCCGTACTCCATTACATCCACATACCCCGTGTGTCGCACTGAGAGGGAATAAGAGCCTGTAGTATGTCTAATCTGATTTTTCAGTTCGGTCCTCCTTCCCACAGAGCAGGGAGACAGTCGGATCTGATGGTGGCAAGAAAGGTGAAACTACCAACCCAAATAAGCTGCAGCCAGAATTCGTTATGTATTTGTATGCCTGTTGTTTGTGTCTGGGTAAATTAACTATGAGGGTAAACAAACTGAATTTCCTTAAACATGTGAAAAGATAAAAAAAAAAAAAAAAAAAAAAAAGGAGCAGTGCAGGGTAGTTTTAAACTGTTTTTATTTCTCAGAAAAAGAAAACTCAAATATATATGTGCAAGACTAATATTTTCTTAAACTGCCAACAAATCATGACTGAATTTATGGAAAAAATAGAGAAGCAAAGAAACAAAAAATAAGAAACTTTAAGGAAAAATTGTATTTAGTTTTGATTTCATATTCTGAGGAAATTCGCAGAGTTTGACATCAAATATCTGTCATCTCATATTGTGCAAAAGATAAGAAACACATGAAAGAAAATAACAACGGTGATTTAAAATAAACACTTGTGATAATTTGATCATGATTTCATAAGGTCAGGAACTCAGTTTTGTGTATATTGCATCAAATCATAACAACATAACAGAAAAAATAATAACTCAAAGGGAAAAAAAACGCTAATTTAGTCCCAGAGTGTCATGTTAACATTTGTGCACGGGTGCATTCAGATTGAAAAGCAATGATATAAAATGTGGAAAGTGTTTGACTGATGCTCCGAGATACAGACGTGGAGTCAGACGCAGAAAGATGAGAACAGGATATTTTATTCTGCGTTATCAGTCAAAATATCTGCAGTTCAGTGTCATCCTCCAATGGTCTTTGCTCCTCTGTTGTCTCCTCAGAGCTGTGTGGCTCGGTGCAATGATGTTGTGTACACACACCTGACGATTAAAATGCAGCGACAGGGTAATGAAAAGAAAAACGGGGTATAAAAGGAAAAACAGAGGATGGGGGGGGGGAGGTCTGATGAGAATCTTTTCGGGACAGTAAACACTGCATGAATTAACCTATCAGAACAGTGACAACATGAGGCGTGACCAGAAAACAAATGAGGATGAACGTAGCGCAGCATATAAAGGAATAATAAATAAACTATAAAATACAAAAAGGGAGGAAAGAGATATTTGTATTTGCATCACTGTTGATTTGTCTAGTTTCATTTGTGATAATAAACTATTGGCACGACTGATGTTACACTGGATAGACGTGCATTATATTGTTGAAAGGATGCTTATGCATGCATGTGTGTTTAAGTGTGTATAGTACATGCTCAATGTCAATCAAGCTGGTTTCTAATTAAAAGTTGCTGTCCAAGGTTAGCGATTGTTGCTAAGGAAGGAAATCACTATCAGCCGCCCATTTTCATATGAATGAGCTCTTTTAATTAAACTGAACAGCTAATGAGAGCCTATATCAAAATAATAGAATGTTTTAGCAGCAATGTAAGAAACGAACAAAACACGCTATGATGACATATAGGACGAGAAGGAGCTGAAGAGAGAAACAAACGACAGAGAGAGAGAGAGACAGAGAGAGAGTGAAAGGCAAGCAGATTAACTGGTTCTGAGCAGAAAACAGATATCTGTTGTCTTTGAACCTGTAATGTTATTTTTGCACCGACAGAAGTTCAAAGAATCCGGAGGCCGAGATTGAGGTAGACTTTGGTGCACAAAAGGAACGAGGAGGAGAAAGAGAGAATAAATGTCGACTTGCATGTTGTAAGTCTGCTGTGGTTGTGTGTGTGTGTGTGTGTGTGTGTGTGTGTGTGTGTGTGTGAGACGACTGGAGTGAAGTGAACTCAGAGAAAGACGCAGCGAAGGAGATCTCAGATGAAACACAGAGAAAACTCCTCCATTGTTGGTGTGTGTGTGTGTGTGTGTGTGTGTGTGTAGTTGTCAGGCGTGTAGGCATACTTGTGTGGCTGCTATAATTTCTCTATTTGAAGGTTAATTAACGCTTGGAGTAAAGCTAAAGGAGTGCAAATCAAAGACAGTAAACAGTCTTCCAGCTGCCTCAGGGGAATTAGAAAAATAAATGAAAGCTGCGTAAAACAATTAAAATATTTGAAATGTGAACTTTGAGGAGCAGTTTTCCCTCCGTTTTGCTTTGATAACAAAAAAATGATTAAGGACACGTGAAATAAACTTAGAGTAAAGTCTGGAACGTACCGATGTATAAAAAAAAACTATACACTATGTGGATGTTGTCGAGCAAATACTATATTATGTGTTGATATTTTAAAATAAGTTATATTTAGATCTGGGTGCAGATACTTTTATGGAATTGACTGATCTGCTTAAAGATAGTATCAAAAATATTTTGTATAAAAAGAGGTCTGATAATCCATTTCTGTATGTAGCAAACACAGCATTTTCATATATTTATTAACATTATGGTAACAGATAACTCCAAGATGTGGTTAATAGGTTTGTATTTTTTATGTTATTAAAGTTATTTGTAAAAACTGTAGATAAAGATTTGTATGTTAGTGTGTAAGTTAATTTGTTTAGTTTTCACAGGACCCGAATTTTAAATGTGAACTAAAAGTCCAGGACAACATACATTTATGAATATATATAAAGCAGATTTATCGTATATGACAGCAATAACCAGACAGCAGTATAATATTTGACTTCTATTCTATTACTGTTTGTCCTTTCTGCATCTCTAACCATGTCACCAGTGAAGTTTAATATGACTATTAATCCACATATCATTACAATAAGTTTAGAAAGTGTATATTTCCACTGAATAAAAGTCGTACTCTGCCCTTTGAAAATTTCACATTTAACACTGCTAATAAAAATATAAGTGCATTATTAATCAAAACTGATGGACGTGGCATCACTGAGTCTCCATCCTGCATCTGCCACTTTAAAAGCAAAACAACAGAAAACTGGTGCAGCCCAAAGGCAAGAAACAAAAACAACAGGCAGAGAAAAAGCTATTCAAGCTCCTCGAGAGAAGGAGACGCAAGAGAAGTGTGTGTGATGTTAGTGTTTGGGAGGGTTCAGGACGTATATATTTGATTTGGGGCTGTGCCGTGTGCGTGTCAACACCCTCAATCTGGCAAACCAGAGGGATATGAGCTAATTAAGGAGGAAGACAACCGAAGGGGCAAAACAGAGGGAAGAAATCAAATTAAAGGCAGGAGAGGATTAGTGAGACTAAAGTATTTTCTGCTTTTGCGGGAGTTCAGCTCGAACATTTGGGGAGAAAAAGGACGAGAAAAACTTGGGCAGAGGACAAAGAGTTAGAGAGACACTGGTGATGAGGGGGTTTCGGGAATTATTTCAGACCACATTTGCATCAAATGAACCCCTCTACCCTGCTTTTATACATTTCACTTGTCTAAAAGGCCTTTTTTCTTGTCACTTTCTCTCATTCTTTGTCTGGCTTTATGTCTTCTTTTAGTTCTCTCAGAGGAGTTGTCCCTGTCCCAGCTCCGGAGACCCTATCTGATGGGCACCAGGCCACTGTTTTCATAAACACAGTTTTTGGAGGGCTAGCATACATACATAAACAGCAGCACCACAGGCTGCAGTGTCAGATCTCCTCTAAACCTCCGTCACTCACTCTGCTCTTCTAAAAGCCCCATCAGGCAGTGTTTGGGCCAGCCTGACAGTGCCGAGCTTTCAGACGGGTCCCAGACAGAACCAGAGCCATGTTTGGGTCCCCCTGCAGACACAGAGCCCCCCGGCCCGTCAGAACCCCACTGTCCCCGCCTGTCAGTCCAGGATTAAGTCTGTATACACACTGAGCCATTACAGTACACACAGCATAGACCTCAAGGCACAATAAATAACCTTTAATCTGATAACCTTGTGTTTGCTTTAAAAAAGAAAATTATTTAGAGGTTTTTGTGGGTTAGAAATGGTAGGTTAGCACATTACTCTAGAACAACCTCCAAATCTGTAAGCAGTTTTTCAGTGATTATTAAAAAACCATTGAGGTGGGGGTTTTGAAGTTTTTAAGTGTGCTTTTGGCTTTCTGCTGCACCAAACCCTTCTGCAGAACTGACACCAAGAAAATGTCTCACAGTAACAACTCTGGAGCTGATGTTCGCTGCGCATCAGTGTTCAATATTTGATTTTACAGTGCATTATTTTAAAGGGTATTTTATTTTTGTAAGATTCTTTTTGTTTTCCCTAGGGGGTAAAGTTAGTTACCTAAGCCTTTTGTCATAAGAGAAATAGAAACCAACCTCTACCTGATGGTACAAGCTTTAAAGAGAGTTTGACAAGATGTAACTTTATTATTTCAAAAGGTGAACTTAAATTCTTTTTCTGTAAGCAGGGGTTGATCAAAAGCCCATTACATTTAAGGGGTAATTATTGGAATTATTTACAGAACAAAACTCGTACTTATAGTGGGCCATTTTGATTTTGACTTGAACACTTTTATTTTGTAAGACCTTCACAGTTTTGCTTTGTCTGAATTTCATAAAATCATGAATATCAGTTATGACAAAATCACATTTGTCAAAGTTTCCCTATAAAAACAGTGAAGATGTTCAGTGAAGACTTCTGCTTTGGTGTTTAAAAGTATCGCTCTTGAGTTTCAGTTTGAGAATCTTATTAATTGCATGTTTTTTTTTAATGAAATCTAAGATTTTCAGAGATGTGATAAGTTGAAAAGTCTTTCATATTTCTTGGCTATTCAGTCTTAGCTAAACATTTCTATAACTGAGGCCTTCATCAAGGTGAAGACAATGATGTTTCCATTTTTACAAGTGAATCTTAAGGTCCAAGTATTAAAATGGGCACTTACACAAATGGTCAGGAACAATGTTTCTGTAATTTCAATGCATGAAATAACAGCTGAATATTTCTGGGACCATAGACTGACATGACTGTGTAACATAAGGAGTGAGTTAAGGCTGATTTCTTTGAAAACTCCCATGTTTGGTGACTAATTTAGATGTAACATCTACCTCCAGGTTGCAGCCGACCAAATGCACTCCTCCAGGCTCCCTGAAGACGTTTCATTAGATTCTAAAATAAGCATGACAATCCAAGAGGCTTGACATCTTTTTGACATCTTTTACATAGTTATCCAGGGTGGAAGTGACTTTTCACATGACCCTACACATCACATGACCCTAATTTTACTCCCTCCGAACCCCTAGTCTTCAGTTCTCCTCCCTGCAGCCTTAAGTCCCCTCACCAGTAACACAACGCTGGAAAGGGAAAGGCTTCGGGCTTTTCCTTCAAATTCATTACATTGTTGTTTCAAGATAATTACTAGAACATTTTTGTGCCTACACAGAACCTCAAACTCAAATCCTGAAGACTAAAAATACCGACATTTCCAAGCTGATTGCAATAGTGAGGAAGATATTCATAATCACATACACAGGATAAAACAAGTTCGGATCAGGCTGAATAGAAGAGAAGAGAAAAGTGTTTAGATTATAAACGTCGTAAACATCAATATATCATAAAGTCATATGTCTTAAATATCTGCTTGTCATACTCGTGAAGCTCTTTCAGGTCAATAAACCTGTTCTGGTCTGGGCTCTGAGGTCATGTCAAAGACGATTGTGTATTGGATTTTAGAGATACTCAAATGAATGTTTTTACACCATTATGCCGGTGGATTTGTGTGGCCACTAGAGGGAGTAGTGAAGCAGAGGCATCTGAACGTGACCAGATGGGATGAGAACCACAAAGAAACAACTATTACAGCCAAACTAAAGTGACAAAGTGATTAAAGCTAGAAGTGTTGTTGGAGTTTTATGCTGGAATGGCAGTGTTTTTTTTCTAAACAGTTTAATTATGAGGTTTATGAAGATATAATGTTAATTAACGTTTATTATTACCCTGCTGCATCCCTACAGACTGGAATTACATCATCACGTCCGTGTCCATGGGAGTGGACCCCTCCTGAGTTCTCCCTGAGGTTTCTCTGTTTCCCACTGAGTTTTTCTTTGCTGAGAAGGAGGGTCTAAGAACAGGGGATGCCTGGGACATTGATCCTATTGCTTCACTGACTGTTTACTAACCGATTACTTAACTGTTTGTTTATTTTCATTATGTGTGTGTGTTTTTTTTTTTTTAATCAATACAACCATTTCTCTAAAGCCCTGTGAGGTGACTTTGTTGTGATATTGGGCTCTATAAATAAAATTGAATAGAACTGAATTATGTGATACGATCTTTCCTAAATTCACCATTTGTTGAGCCACAGCTCAGACTAAACTGTAACAGTTCTCACCCTGTCTGGACTATATCAAACAAATTCTTAGTGCATAAACTAAACAGAAAACAGAGCTTGTTTGTGATTTCACTGTGGTTGTTTTCTGTCTAAAGAGAAGAGCTAAGCTAAGAGACCTATAATGTAAACTATCAGCTGATGTAGAACATGAAGACTATAAGACAGTTATTTTAACAACTGGCCGAACATTATTCAGAGAGTGAAGCAGTCTGTGGATACATACATTTATTTACTGGTGGTCATAAGTGGGTTCTGGTATGTGACATCCCCCTGCTGAAGAGAGTTTATAATATCACTACTACATAGAACATCTTTAATAAACCACCCAAACCATATTAAATATTATAATTGCATTTGTCTCTCTTTCTCTTGTCCATGTGCTGATTTTGTTTTATAGAATCAAATGTTGCAATATAGTAAACAAAGACAATAACATAAAAATCAGTGTGTGTTTTTTAACTCCTTCATGCATAGTGGTCACTACAGTGGACAGTTCTTCTCCAGCTGTTCTTTTCTATATTCATGGGTTCAGTTATTTTAGTTCCATATCATCCAACACAGTGGATGTTCATGCATCATCTACAGACATTCAGACTATAACTGTAACTTTGCTGTTCTTGATAAACCTGATCTACACTAACATGTTTGACTGTAAATCAATTGCTAATTGTTATAAGACTAATAATATTTTTTTTTAATAAAAGTTTTTTTTGCGTATTATCTTGATGAAATGAGTAAAAAACTATATTAGAGCATAATAAAATGTGAGAAGACACATTAGTTGCATTAAAAATGTTTAGATTTCATACTTTTTACACAGTCTATCACTTGATGATGATGGGTTTTAAATTGTAACATGAAAAATAGTTTTTAAAAAAATTAAATCACATTGTTTTGCTCATGCCTAAAGAGTAATAAAAACACCCAGGAAAAAAATCTTGATTAAGATTCTCATTCTTCATGTATGAAAGGGTTAAATAGGTTTGAAAGTAATGAATAAAACTATTATACAGTAGTATTTTACATATTATTCCCTTTAACATTACTGTTGTAGTACAATATGTAGTGTTTATCTTGTGTTTTTGTCACATCACATATTTGCTGTGTATTTCAACATTCTATTTTAAGGGACTCTAATTAACAGATTCATATAGAATTTTTTTGACATAAATAAACTTGACTTGACGATAATGGCTGTGAATAACAAATCATTACACATCCTCACTAAACAAAATCAATTCAGCCTCAGTCTCTGTGTTGGTGTGTACTGCGTCGCCTCTATTCTCCTCTGTACACTGTAAATAAAAGACTCTATGACTTAAAGGGGCATACATAACAGTGAATGTAATTTTTTTTCAAGGTGATGCTGCAGTTGACCTTTGACCTGGTCGACTAGGCCGTGCTGAGCTCAGCTGTAATGATTGGCTGTTATTCTTCGCCCATCGTTCTCAGCCTTTCTCTGCCCGTCTCCTCGTCATCAGACACCAGTCATACAATAATGGACCCTCAGGTGAGAGAAGCTGTTTGTGTTGTGTGTCAAGGATGTGGAAACAGTCTGTCAATACATTGCTTTATTGAGGTGCCAGCACTAATTTGCATTGAGTTTTTTTCTGTTACGTAAATGAGACAGGAATAGATATGCAAACACCACAATAGTGATGGAAGAACAATGGTGATCTTAAACCTTTGTTTTTTTTCTAATGGGTTGTACAGATTACACCTTTACAGCAATTCTGTGGCTGAATCAGCAAATTAGACTTTTTTAATAGGAATTCAATTAAATAAGTCGAGTACAGCAAAATGTGATCAAATCTACAAAACTAAAAACTAGTATTTAATCTATAACCAGTCCCTTCAGAAAAACTTTACGCCATTGTATAATTCAATGCATAATCAAGCAAATACTGCACCTTATGATATGAGGGGGTCTGTATTTTTTCAAAAAAGGGTGCATATTCACTGCAATAATAACATATTTCTATGCAAAATACTTGGAATCTACAGGCCTCGCAGGATTTAACAAACCCTGCATTTTCCAGCATAAAGTTTAAAAATATTGCATCATAACTTGTTATTACTTGATGACGTAATATGCGATATGCAATGTCCACAGAATGTAATCTAACTGCAAATCTTAGGAAAAAAATCCTGAAAGATGATGAAAAATATATATGTAGTATATGAAATGTTAACGCTATGTTTGAGCCATGCTGATGAAATGAAGATCTAAAACATAACCAGCACTTTCTATGATGTAGTGTATGCTTACTTCCTGTATGTTTGCTTTTTTTTTTTTTTTTTTCAACTTTGCGTTTTTTGGGTTTTTTTTTTTTTTTTTTGCAATTTCCCGCAATTTCTCCACATAAAATCACATAAAACTCCTGCATATTCCATCAAATAATCAAGGACTTACGCCTGCCTAATCAAAGATTTTTGCCGCATTTTACTAGACGGAGTGTATTACAGAATGCTGCTCAGTAAAATGTGGATGCACGGTACAGTATGGGAAGGACAATGAAGAACTGGTGATGCACAAAGCGCTTTGTTTTTTATATACAAAACAAATACATTTATCTGTTACTCATTTAAGTAATATCTTACGTTATATAGTTTCATAAAAAAACAACACAGTACTGTGATGCATAGCAGAGGAGACTGTCCACTTTGAGTCACAAAACAGCTGAATTTCCACAGATTTTAAAGGTAGGTGGGACTTTTCAGAGTCTAAACTGTATTCCAATAGTTAAAGTAAATGTACTTACATAGTTGAGCAGAATTTTCGGCAGAGGTGGGGAGGTTACCTTTGAAATATAACAGCTTATAGATTACTCCTTATTCTTAGTAAGTCTGTGAAGTGTTTTAAGTAATCGTGTCATCATTATGCTGCTTCCTCATGCTGGTCACTGAATGAAACCTTCAAAGATATGTCAAAAGGAAAAATTTGTTGCAAAGGTTTTTCTGATTTACATTCTGAAATCTGCCAAAAGCAGGCAGTACTGCTCAACAAAAATATAAAACACTAAGAATTAATAGTATTGAAATGCACTGATTGCATTGAAACTTTTTTTTACACAAATTCTTTCAGATCTAAGATCTATCACCAGTATGTTGTTTATTTACATATAATTTTCTAGCTGTAAAAGAGTACAACTGCATTTATTCTATTACATAACACCATGACATGTAACTAAACACTCCCAAACACTGATTGTGGGTAGATACACATTTAAACTTGTCATTCATACATATATAAATCAACAACAAAACAACCAAAAACACATCCACAGCTGATTGGGGGATGGGAGATAAGCAGTGTCGGAAATGGAGAAGTCGTCTGAAAGAGGCTTTGGTGGTATTAATTAAACAATGGCCATTTTAATCATGGCTAATTATATTTGCAAGCGAGGGTTGAGAGGAGTGAGGGGGCTGTGTGTGATTCTATCGGTGTGTGTGTGTGTGTGTGTGTGTGTGTGCTCATTACCACTACAGCGCTGCCTGATAGGAACATGCAGCTTCTGTCATCATAATCAGCAGTAAGCATCATCTCTATCAGTAAGGTGATGTTTTTTAAGACGGTGATTGTATGCACAGATCTGTAAAGATCAACGCCAACACCTGCAGACAGCAGAACACCAAGAGATAGTAAGAAAAACATATATATTTCTGGAGCTCAAACCCACTGTTAGACAATAAAGAAAGGAATATAATAGTCTAAAGTAGGCCAGGAATATATTAGAGCAGTGAAGAGCATGTCAGCATCCCACCCAGATCCCCACTGGTTAAACTGTTAATTAATGTCGCACCCATTTATCAGTCAAATGGCTGCTAATTAGTTTTTTCAACCACATTTTAAAGTCTTTTCTTGCCCCTCTGCTTTGCTTGTCAATTATCCAATCCACACACCCCCAACTCCCATTTCTCCCGTTTCTTTCTCCTCTGCGGCTGCTGTTATCTCCGCTCATCAATGACTGTTTCCACATCTATAAACATTCAGGAGCTCAGACGCTGACCTCTGACTCCCGTTTGACCTTACAAGAAAAAAAAAGGACAGACATATTGAAGGAAACACATCACGGTGATGTTTTACCTTGAAGAAAAACAACATTTAGACGCACGGTATGTAATATTTTTTGCTTCCAGGTGATTTCTCAGGCAAAACTATTACAAAAAAACGTAGCAGTGGATGAGGTTGTGAAGGGGTTTGGGATCATGTGAGCAGCTGTTTTCACCAACGCTCAGTCAATAATCATGTTTACAGATTAAGCACTGCCGTTTCATTTTTATCAAAGTACAGCATGCAATACTAAAAGTGGTGTTAGTAAAAGAACACTGACAGGTGGCAAAATTAGCTGTGATGTTGCACTGAATAAAATTATGGATTTTGCATAAACTATATCCGACGTGGAAGTAGACAGTGAATAGCAAAACATGAATCCACATGATGACAAAACAAAACGACACCATAGATGGTCGTGTAGATTCTACGATGGAGCATTAGGGCCATTCATGAAGGAAAAGATATTTTTTTGATATCACGAGATTAAAGTCAACATGTCGACATTAAAGTCAGCATGTCGATATTAAACTCGAAATTCCGAGAATAAAGTTGAAATTGGATGTCGACTTTAATCTTGATGGGTTGACTTTAAACTCCACGTCAACATTAAACTTGGAAATGTCGAGAATAAAGTTGATATCCCATAAAGATTAAAGTCAACATCAAATTGAAATTTTATTCTCGGAATTTCAAGTTTAATGTCGACATGTTGAGTTTAAAGTCGACCCATCAAGATTAAAGTCGACATCCAATTTCAACTTTATTCTCAGAATTTCGAGTTTAATGTCGACATGTTGACTTTAATCTCGTCATGGCCCTAATGCTCCATCGTAAGATTCAGTCTTTAGTGGCGGACATAAAAATTCACATGAGAAAATACACAACGAGTGAGTTTTCGGCAACTCTCTGAGCAGACGACATGGAAGTAACGCGCCATGTCGGAGTAACGAGTCGTACCAGCTCTACTCTACTCGGTATGCTTTTCCACTCACACAGGACCAGCTCGTCTCAGCTCGACTTGTTACTCTGCAAATCACGGGTCACAGAGAAAACTGTCTGACCAATCAGTGTCTGCAGTGTCGTGACGTCACGTTTTGGTGTCGGTCCCAACATTTTGGAACATACTAAAAAAAACTATTATTGGGTCCCAGATTCCAGGGTCCTTTTTCATAATGGAAAAGCGAAAGAGCCGTGTAGAGTCGAGCCGGTACCATGTAGTGGAAAAGAGGGATGGATCATGTTTTTGGCCAAATTGATGACTGTGTAACTTTACTCTCCAAACACTGTTGTTTTGTTAAATGCAGATATTACAATTTGGTCAAAAATATAATTCGGTTAACTGTGCTCTGAGGCCAATGGTATGGATTAAAGTGCAGCAGAAAATAACCGAAACTGAAATAATTGAGTTTTATATAAAGCTGATAGCATGAGACAATCAATACTGTATGGAACAGGCTTCTATCCTGTATGTGTTCAGTAGAGATCGACCAGTATGGTATTTTCAGGGCAGATTATTAATAGTCAAGGAGGCCGATAACTGATATTAGGAGCTGATATTCATTTGCAGTAAAAGTGAAAATATTGGTGTCAAAATTCTGAATAATACAAACTCCAACACTTAACTTTATTAAAACTTTACACGCCTTTAAGCATATGTTTATTAAACAGCTATTCAGACTTACGCCGCCACTGTTCACTATCAGATCTTGGCGTTTATTTTAAATCACAATCTAAACTTGAACAAATATTCAGGAGGCAGGGAAAAGGTAAATGAGCGTTACGTTTCACTTTCGCTTCTCTCAGTTCAGACAAAGAACATATGCCCAGTATCGGTTGATTCTAAATGTTAAGTGAAAATACTTTAATATTTGTATTTTCTTTATTTATCGATTGACTTCTTGAGGTCTTATTCCAACTAAATTTGCAAAAAATGTACTTGTAGAACTTTGTCATTTTGTTCATTTTGTGTGGAGCCACAGTTGTGATGTGAACTTTCTTCACACTCATAAAATGCAACAATTGTAATCAGTGTCTCATAACATAGAGCATGAGGAATGACTGTCCTTAACCATATATGGGTTGTCTAAGATCCAGTGACTCATGACTCAAATGCGGGTACAGACTAATCCTGAGTTTTGTCATGAAGAGTATTGTTACAGAAAAAATAAATCATATAAATGCAAACCAATGTTGGACTGTTATTTAGATGGAGGTGTGTACAGGTCATGCAGTCTGAGTGTTTAAGAAGAAAAACTTTTGAAATGGATCTCTTATCAGCTGTCAGATTTAAAAGAAAAGAAAAAAAGAACATATGCCCAATATCGGTTGATCCCAAATGTTAACTGAAAATACTTTTATATTTGTATTTTCTTTATTTATTGATTGACTTCTTGAGGTCTTATTCCAACTAAATTTGCAAAAAAATTGACTTGTAGGACTTGCTCATTTTGTGTGGAGCCACAGTTGTGATGTTCACACTCATAAAATGACCAAAGTGTGACATTCACTCAATTAAATGCACAGTTCAACGTATGTGTACAGTTTGTTGAAAACACTATTGCTGACATTGTTTATGTATTTATTTACTGTGCTATTTTTGAAATATATACAGTATATGT
>JAPSES010000211.1:11273234-11325487 GCA_029822895.1 Maxillicosta whitleyi | reverse complement strand
AGACTGACACATCCTCTGAACCCACTCGGCCATCCCACCCTCTGTCCGTCTACTTCCAGTCAACTTCTGAACTTCCGAAACTCTGTGGTTATTGTGAAGACACTGCCAGCTCTCAGGAATGCTGCATGCTAGTAAATATCAGAATCAGATTTTGTGCCCATGGTTTTTTTTTTTAGCGTACCTTTAGCGCTGGGATTTCCACTGTGTCATTTATAGCCAGTGACCCCTGTAGGATGGTCCCCGTCATCACTGTCCCCTGACCTCGGATGGAGAAACAATGGTCCACAGCCATCAGAAGGTTGCCTCCAGGGTCTCTCTGAGGAAGGTATGTCTGTTTCTTCAAAAGCTGACAGACGATGAAAAAAGAAAGACAGACTCTTCTCATTAGAATGCAAGGTCAACTAAGTTCCATGTGACACAAACAGAAAAGGACTGATACTCATTAGATCCTTATCAAACTTAAGTCAGACAGGGTGGTGGCAATAGGAAACACTGTCTTACCCCGACTCTTCTGTTGTGTTAAACTGTTCTCTAATATATAACAAAAATCAAATCCCCATCTCCATTAAGCTGATCATTACGTATTCTCCCAATTTAAAGGCACACACTTGATTATGCAGGCAGGGTTTTAGTAGGTTTCAACAAATTACATTTTTTTCAATTTAAGACCCTTTTACAGACCATTATAAATGCAATTTAAGAACTATTTCAACATCCGGTCACTCTGGGGCCTGCCATTGCCAATGCTCTCATTGTTGGGTGAGGATATTCATTTGCTAGGAGGCTTTTATTTATTTATTTTTTAAGGCTGTCAAAATTAACTTGGATTAATCCATCACCATGATTAAAAATTTCAACACAATTTACCCATTTACAGTGCAGAATGACTCTCTGCCGACGCATTTTGGGCAGTTTGTCCAAGTAGAGTTACTGTCGCACATGAACAAATGGGCAGTAAATTCAACAGTGACAGGCAGCAGAACCAACCCATAAAGATAGAAGACACTAAACAGCACATTGGCCCTCTGGATGGAAATATGAGGGCAAAAAAAAACATGACAGTACAGTTGTTTCAAGTTGTTTTGTGATCAAGTGTTGTTGAAACGGTTGAAGGTGTTTATGTATATATATGTAACAACCATCATGCAAAAGTCTGTACTTGCTCAAGTAACATGAAATGCAAATAATATAGATTAAAAATGAATTATATTTAATCGTGATTAATCAAAATTAATCCACAGCAACCCTGTGATTAATCTGATTAAAAATTGTAATTGTTTGACAGCAGTATTTTTTTTTTTTATGTCAGTGCGGTTCTACTGCCTGTAAACTCAAAGTTTCTCAGCTGAATATTTTTGTGTAGCTTCAAAAGCATTTAAATTCACTTCAAATGAAGAGTAAATGCGGTATATTTTTGGGGTCAAAATCGTATTTAGCATATTTTAAGAAGTCAATTTTAAATTTTGGAATGTTTAATAACCAGCATAAACTGTGTGCTAAAGAGTATCTCAGTTGCATTTCAATTGACCTCAGTGAAACATTATGTTATATTTTGCTGTGTTTTTCACCAACTTTACCTCAATTAACTCTGGAACTCCTTGTGGCTCCTCAGTATCAGGAGCCTCTGGGCCCCCAGGCTTTGCTGCCACAGCAATCACAGGACAGTCCTTAAATCTTGTCAAAAGAAAAGCTTGTGTTAAAATTACTTAACAGTTTAGTAATCCTACTGTAATTCTGGTATAATTACAATTAAGTCCACATTTACAGTTATTTTCTTAAACACCCTTTGTCCACAAATACAGTTTTAGTCACTGACAATAGACCTTTTGGAAAACTCCACAGTGAAGATATTTTAAAAACTCTATTTGAGTGTTGTGCACTTTTCAGTTTGATGTCAGTGTGTTAAATGTTAAGATGGCTTTAGGGTTGTACTCCCTGTTTGTTTGGCTTGCTGCATTTCAGTTGTGTTTCTGCATTTTCAGTGGCTGTTTTTTCTTTGGTATATGTGAACTACACCTAAGGAACAAATGAACCTTTTCAAATTTTAGCAATGAAATATAGACAAAGGGTAAATTAATCAAGAGTTAAATTAACTTTACGATTTTACTGCCCTGCATCTTATCTTGTTCTGCAAGACCTGCTATGTGCAGATTTGTGTGAAATGCAAACCTGGTGTTCTCCAGTGTTTTGTGGAGTCTCTTGGTCATTTTCTCAATGGCACTCTGTCTCTTGTTGGGAGGCAATAGGTCTGTTTTGTTAAGAACAACCACCATGCGAGAGCATGTCAGCTCCCCAATCAGCAGGCACTCTGCAGTCTGAGTCTGTATCCCTTTAACCACATCAACGACGAGCATCATCAGGTCTATAATTTGTGCTCCTGAGACAAAAAAAGGAGAAGACATTCAAAAATATATTAATATTAAAAGTGGGCAAAAACACATTTCCTCTTTTCTGTTACTCATTACTTACGAAAAGATTCAAAGCTGACAACAGCAAGACAAACAGGAACAGATGAGACGCCCAAGAACAACAGTAAAACAAGTACAGAAATTAGAGGAGCAGTGAATTTAAGCAAAAAGAGTAAAAGGGCCAGAGGCTGAAACTGAAGCTGTAGCTCACTTGGTCATCTTTCCTTTCCTTTTTTTCTTTTTCTGACTTTGGCGGTCGTGCCTTCCTGTGCTCCCCTTATTTCTCTCCTTCTATTTGGCTCCTTCTCTTTCCTGTGCTTTCCTCACTTGGGACACAAGGGGAAGTTTAATACATACCCCGATCCCCACACTTTCCTTCCTCCTTAATCTACAGCATGTGCCACCCCAATGGTTTATAGGTTTCACATGTTGGACACGCAACACAGCAGCATCCAGTATTCAAGTGTCATAAACGATTCACTTCTGCAGCAGTTAATTTGTGTTAAGTTATGAAGCTGTTGTAATTAGAGATAATTAAAGCACTGTTGTCCAGTTGAATGACAAATAAGGTGGAAAACTTGAGAATGTTTGCCTCTCAATGAGTTGTTCACTGTACTCTGAACAGAGGGATCATCACAAATATGCCAATGCCTCAAACTCCCACCATTCAGATCAGTTTCCAGTGTAACTATGCTTTTCCCAGACAGATGCTGCCCTCTGCTGGACAAGTCAAGATTTCTATTTTGAAATTTATTTATTTATTTTTCATGGGTTTCGGCACTTTGTGGATTTTATACATTTGGATGGTGAATTATTACTATAACACTTTATTATTACTTGTTATAAATGCTGCCTGGAAAATAATTAATCATGTGAGCCAATCAAATTCTGATAGAGTTTATAGTACATTGTTGCCCATAAAATTTAAATAATTTTGTTTTCAGACACATTCCTCTTTTTATTTCTATTTATACACATCATTAATTACCCAGTCCCTGTTCCATTTTATCTACCAAGAATAAATCACATGGTCACAAGCATTTCATAAGAGATAGAAATATTTTAATCCAACTTCATGGTTAGTGTATTTACGGAAATATATATTTGTTACCTGCTATTAATTTATTATACCACTGTAATCTGTTATTTTATCTTACAATTTTTTTTTTTAATTCTGCCAAATCATCAACTTTCAAATAGTAATAACTAGCTGCCATGAGATATGGATATAATTTTACAATATAATATTACAATTCTAACATCAAAAAAGTTTAGAAAAAGGATCAAATAATCTTTCTTGGAAAAAAATGGAGGGTTTCAGGTCTGTGGCAATTTCGAAAAAGATTTGCAGTGATCTTTTTTTTTTGGCAGGACCAAAAACAAACAAACAAACTTGCAGATATGAAATAACTATCGTTATACTATTTATTCATTACATTTTAACATCATTGTATGTGTAACTAAATAAGTAGTACAGTTTCATGGATGTTAAAGACAAATGTCAAGCCATTTCTAGTGATAGTGTGTAGCTTAACAAACAATATACATACTTAAAATAAATAGTATCTAGAGTACATTTTTAAGGATCCCATGAGCTTAATAGAAGCACATGGGAAGGAAAACCTATGACTATTCAAAAGGCCTCAATGAAATCTAAATGTAATTATGGCAAAAAAAAAAAAAATTACATTATACTTTGCTTTTTCATTATTGCATCACTGCCACTTTCCACAAATGTAGTAAGATAAAATCTAATCCAAACTAAATTTGGTTTTATGTATACTTAGTCACTAGTTAATTTGGTACATTTGGTACAACAGGTTGACAGCAAACCCTGGCTTCTGGAGATGTCGTTATAGACTGTATGAGGAATGGGCGTAATTGCAGGGCATCATATAATGAAGAGACACAGCTGTCAAATGTCACTTGTACCATCATTATCATCACACCATTGGGACAGTAATCAAATATCCTCATTGTGTCCATGGTGTGTTTACCACCTATGTGACACCTGGCATCAGCATGGGTCAAAATTCAGAAACCTCACCTCCAATGATGGTCCGGATCAAAGAGGCGTGTCCCGGGCAGTCAACCAGGGTGAACTGCAGGCTGTCATACGGCTGCCCCCCTTTCTCTTCCTTAAGATGACCCGGCAGATTCACCGTGAAGGAGGAGAAGCCCAGGTCCAGTGTGATGCCCCTCTCCCGAGACTGTGGGTTCTTGTCGAAGGCGGCGGTGGAGGCGGTGCTGCTCAACGCCCTGGCAAGCGATGTCTTCCCGCTGTCAACATGCCCGAGCACCCCGATGTTGAAGTTCAGAGTCTTGATGTGACTGTCAGCAGACCCTGACATTTTGCCTCCTGTCTAATGCAACACAAACTGCAGTTATTACCTATTTTTATTCTACAATGGACCTTGATCTTAGCTCCAACACAAACATCAGACAGCGTGCTGTGCTGACCAGTCAATACTAGTGTCCACTGTTAAGACATAACCCAGTCACATTCAATATAAGTGATACGTTTTAGTTAATTTTTCGGCTCTGTAATGTACAAAATAATACTTTTTTTTGCTTGCAATCAGTACAGATAAACCTACTCGGTGCTGTTATTTCACCCAGTCATGACAACATGCTAACGCGGAACCATGTTTCAGACACTAATAAAAGTTTTAAAAGAGAAATTGTGCAAATAATGCTATCTGTACAGTTAAACTTAACAATTATCTCGAAATAACAGTTATGTGTTTTTATTTTCGGATTTATCTGTGGCTATATCTTACTCACTGACAAGTTTCTCGCAGTTTCTAATACACCAGACAGACTGTAACACTGACGGAAATGAAAGTCTTAAGAGGCGTGGTTTTGACGTTTGTTTTGCAATTGACGTGAGTTTAAACCAATGAATGTGTAGCATCTTAAAGGCGGGTCTTAAGGGTATTACTTCCTGCTATTTCCCTAGTAACCCACATGGAAACCGATTTTCCTGTGTTTTGAGTTTCGGCGCCGATTGTGGTGGCGTGGAATATTACGAGGTATAGGAGGAATTTAAGTTACTGTAAATCTACCTTACATTGTTAACAGTATAAATTGCTACAGATAACACAGCCATGAAGATCGAGGAGGTAAAAAGCACCACAAAGACACAGCGGATCGCCCCTCACAGTCATGTTAAAGGACTTGGGCTAGACGAGGCCGGTAATGCTAAGCAGACTGCATGTGGTCTGGTCGGGCAGGAGGCGGCCAGAGAGGTAATATTATTCTTTGCTTTCGTGTTGTGCTTTTTTACTTTTGGGAATGATGTATTTAGCCAAGGAATTTCGCAATGGTTGTTTCACTTAATGTAGCTAGCGTAGCGTAATGTCTCCATATGCTAATTTCGTTAGCACAGTGGCGTCGCTGTTTCACACATAGACAGGTTTCTCACATTGAAGTGAAATCTGACTTAAAATAGTCCTCTATGTTTGCCTGTTTAACCAAGACGATATCAAATTAACTACACTGTTGAACACCAGCTTTCAATCAGCACATGAGCTAGCGTATGTTGTCGTTTGGGCTACGTTTGTCAGGGAAACAGAGATGACACATTATACTAGATTAACTATTTCATTCTAATCTTGTAGGTGTATTTATAATACTCTACTGCAAAATAACTATGTATGGTCATTACAATCCTACAAATCCTATAAACAAGGCTAGAGTTCGCCTGTTTGCACACAGTTGTAGATATTTAAAGAAACGCCTTACCTTTAGTAGTGAATGGATGGATATTTCAAATGTATGCAGAACCAAAAGCAAACAAAGAAATGTTATTTTAACAGATTTTTTAAAAAATTATTATTCACGAGTAGTAACTGCAGTGGGTATAGTATTTTTTTTTTTTTAATTCTATCATGATTTGATGAATAAAATTAGCACCACAATACATCATTTATAAAGGTGTTTTAATAAAAATGTTTGACAGTAGCTGCAGTTTAGATATGCCAATATTTCAGTTAATTGTTCCCTAAATACACTGCCTGGCCAAAAATAGTCACGTGCAATATTTGACTGCACCACCTTTGGTTCTGACTCCAGGAGACATTCAGTGGATTTAATTGCACAAATACTTCTGATCCTTCTATGGGTCAGTACTGCAGTGGTTCACAATGTTTGAGCTGGAACAGGTTATTTCATTCTAACTGCAGTAAGTGTCCTCATGTCTTTAACGTCTAACAGAATGGACAATGCCAGGACTGATCATCAGGTTTGGGACAGAATGGTTCAGGGACAATGAGACATAATTTTCACACATGATTTAGCCTCCATAAAGTCCAGAATCTAATTTAGGATGTGATGAAGACTGGATGCATTGGTTCGATTCTGCATTATCAATATCAAAAAATGTTTGCAACTATGGATGGAAAAAATATTATGAAGCTTATTGTGGCACTATGTAAGAATTATGTGGTTTAAAAAAAGATGTTACAGTGAATGTCTCCTGGCATCAAAACTGAAGATGGTGCAGTCAAATATATTGCACGTGCAATTTATTTATTTATTGTTGGCCGGGCAGTGTATAATTATGTCGTTATTTCTGTGTAGCCTGCTTATAAGTTAAATACCTAATCATTGAGCACGAAGCCAACAGCTGTTTTATACAACAAGGTAATGTACATTTTTAGAAGCAAAATACATTTATGTCACTCACAAAACAAATCTAGTTAATGTGTTGAATGTTATATAATATACATGTATATTATTATATACTCCTGAGCAATCAATTTTTGTTCTCTGTAGGGGAAAAAACATTGTCCACTGTGAAGGGCAGTTCATAACAAAATTAAAAAAAATATACATCTGAAAAAGCTGTTACATTATGCAATTTCCATGCAAGGTATTTATTTAATGTAAAATAGTCAAAATATTTACTTATTGGGTCTCAGGAGGATATACCATATTTTATTGACAGTGTATAAACACATGGCTAAACAAACTTGCAATGTCTATTGGATCAATGAACTTGTAATAAATTATGGTGTTCATGTTAGTATATGTTTTAAATACAAACAATCTCATTTCACTTGTATACTGCTAAAATGATGGTAATGTTTAAGTTAAATTAATATGATGATGCTTATACTTTGTTTCACTTTCCAGGCCTGTGGCATCATTGTTGAGCTGATCCGTTCAAAAAAAATGGCTGGAAGGGCAATTTTATTGGCAGGGCCACCTGGCACGGGAAAGGTACCATGCACAACGTTTTCAGTATCAGCAAGACACAGTAAATTGTATCAGATGCTGTACTTTCTTATTTATGTTGTCATTGTTGACTTTTTCCTCTCAAATATCCCGTCTTTTTTTCAGACTGCTCTTGCCTTAGCAATAGCTCAGGAGTTGGGTAACAAGGTGCCTTTCTGCCCAATGGTCGGCAGTGAAGTTTACTCATCAGAGATCAAAAAAACAGAAGTACTGATGGAAAATTTCAGAAGAGCAATAGGTGAGTAAATGGGGAAAAAAACAAAAAACATTTGTATAGTTTCAGTCATAGTTGTTACTTTCTAGTGTATAACAAGTTTTAATTACTGTACTCAGACAAAGAAAAAGTCCAGAGATTTTCTAGGTTTAACTGGACTCGTGTTAGGGTCATAGAGAGGGTGTGGCCCTGAGGGTCAGGGTCATTGGTGGGTTTTGTGTGTGAGCTCCAGGATCATTGACGAGGGGGCAGGTCGCTTTCCAGATGTGGACTTTCTCTTGCTCTGTGGTGGGAGGTTCTGAAGGAAAGAACCACATGGCAAAAAGAAATTCCTACAGATGCTGAAGGGAAGAACAACAACAGGTCAAGGAAGCACCGTGAACATGGTTGCCCTTAGAGACAAACCAAGGAACCAAAAACCAACAAACAACACAGAGGAAAAGGCATTGTCATTCCATACACAGCAGGAGTCTGAGAAACTACAAAGGATTTTCAAACAGGACAATATCCTGGTATATTTCAAACCTATAAACACCTTTAAACTGTCTCTGGTACATTCTAAGGACAGACTCGGGAGACACAAACCAGCTTTGTCTATGCTGTTCAATGCAGTGTAGTGAGGAATGCATTGGCTTCTACATAGGAGAACCCAAGCAACCCCTCCATAAAAATATGGCTCTACATAGGAGGCTCCACCTCAGGCCAAGATTCTGCAGTCCATCTTCACTTGGAAGAAAAACATTCCTTTGAGGACAGTAATGTCAGGATATTGGCCAGAGAAGATAACTGATATGAGAGTGGAGTCAAAGAAACAATTTTTGAGACAGTGGGAAACACTTCCCTGAACAGAGGTAGTGGTCTGAGACAATACTATCAAATACGCCAAACAGTTTTCAACCAATAACCTTCTACACCTAGACTCACCTGAAAGCAAATAGCCCCCGAAGGATTTGGAGGTCATTAGCATGTGGATTAACACCTACACAGACTGCTTCCCCCACATGTGTATAAATCAAATTTTCCTCACCAGTTATTAGAACTAAAGTCTCAAAAGAGCGACACTACTCCATTTGAATGTAGAAGAAATACCAAGAAGAACGATGACCTGGGTACGTGAGAACTTGCACAGAGAAAACGTCCAACGTTTTCAGGAGTTTAAACCAATATAATGACAAAATGTTTTGATACGAAACATAGGGCTTTCAAAAATGAAAGATATCAAGACAATTGTTTTATGAAAAAGCTGGCAGATGACCAATACATGATACATTTTAGATAAAAAAAATCCAGATCATTCGTGAGTATTTTAGGTTGAGAACATGGTTTATGCAATACACATAACCACCATTGATTTTTTTTGTTTTTTTTTTAATCAAGTTTAGACATGGGCTGCACAGTTAATTGAATTGCTGTTTGTAATCACAATAGTAGCCTGTGCAGTTATTAAAAGGCACAGGTTTATTTTGTGGCAAAATGCTTCAATTAAGAAGTCAAGATTAAGGAATATTTGGGGTGATTTACTCTTGAATATTTTGTATTTTTGTAATTTTAGTGCTAAATCAGATTTTACTTACTTGCTTCTTGCGGTGTGGCCATGGCTCAGAAGGTAGAGTTCGTCATCCAGTAACTGAAGGGTTTGTGCCAGTGTCACTCCCACTGGTGTCTGAATGTTTGCTGGTGGTCAGAGGGGCCGTTTGGTGCAAATTGGCAGTCACGCTTCTGTCAGCCTGCCATGGCAGCTATGGCTGTAAATATAGTTTAGCACCATCAGAATGTGAACGTGAAAGTGAATGTTAAGTGCTTTGGGTGCCTTGAAAAGAGCTATAGAAATCTAATCAATTATTATTATTACCTCCGCCAGGAGGTAATGTTTTCGCCTGGGTTTGTTTATGTGTTTGTTTATTTGTTAGCAAGATAACTCAAAAAGTTATAAACAGATTTTAATGACATTTTCAGGAAATGTTCACTCCGAGAAAAGGAAGAGCTGATTAAGAGCTGATCCGGATTACCGTCTGGATCCAGGAATTTTTTAAAGGATTCTCTATTAGTTATTATTATTGGCTTTGTTGTAGTACTAACAAATGTCCACCAGATGGCAGTGGAACTCCTGTTTTCTTAGGCTGCACTGCCTGACTGACCATCGTAGAGAAAGTAAATTAAGGCCCAGCCTACCATGAAAGCTTATTCACTAGTTTTGCTTATTGCTACCAATCAGCGCTTTCACTGGCCAGCGCTCACTCGAACAGACACACAAGCTGTCACACACTGGTTCCACAAACACACAGTCTCTCACACACTCGCACAGTACAAAAAAAACCAAACACCTAACATAGTCTAAAATCTGGGATATTTTATCCAACTCATGGACATCAGGGAGTCACCAGAAAAATCAGGGAGACTCCTGGAACTTCCGGGAGACTTGGGATGTCTGCTTTACCTTCTTTGTAATTCCGTTTGCTTTGGCGCTGTCCTTGGCGAACTTTTTCATTTTTTCAAAGACGTCAGCCACGGACATAAAATAGATTAAAAAAACAAATTTGGGAGTAATATTGCAGGGTGTCAGTCACAATATGTGGGGGAACTGTGCTTCTTGGCGGAGGTTTGTGCTCTCTGAGTGCTTTTCTAGTTATTATTATTAAATCTAACTTGACTTGACACTTTTAAATGAGGATCTATGGATTTCCTGTGAAAATTTCAATTACAACATTGCGCACAATAAACACACTTTTTCATTCTTAATCATCAAATTATGAAACCCTGGTTGCAACTGAAGGTTTATGCAGATATTAGCAGAATACTAGGAATTATTTTCAAACCATCAATCAAATTTTATTTATATAGCATCAAATCATAACAAACGTTATCTCATGACTCTTTACATATGGAGCTGGCAGAAACCAGACTCTGAGGCCATTTTACAGAAACCCAGCAGAATCTTCCAGGAGCAAACACTTGTAACTGGTGACAGTGGTGAGGAAAAACTTCCTTTTAACAGGCACAAACCAAGTCAGTCCATCAGTCTATAACCATCCAAAAACCATGTCTGTCCGCTTTACATAAATGCAACTACGGATGTTGTATCATTCCCATAGAAACAATCCACTTTACTTTGTTTTGCGCTAAAAGATGTGATGCAGTTAATGTGGTAGTGGCTTGAGTTGAGCTGAACTGTGCCAGATCACTTCCCTGAAATTTCTTCCTGTCCTAAAATGATTTAATCTTCTCATCAATTATTGAATTGAAATAGACTTTTATTGCACTTTATGTTTTTAGAGGCTTACCCTAAAATACCATCAGAACAAATTGAATTGATAACCAAGATAAAGAATGCTGTGGGCCAACTTCATAATGTTGAAATGGCAGCAAAAGACTTTTGTGTTCTATTTTTGTTTATAAAAGAGCTGTGCATTGTAATAAATCAACACTCAACATGCACATTTATGAGTGATGTTGAGAAGGAAGGAAGGAAGGCTCAGGAGGGGGAAGGAGTTTGTGTCACTGGTGATGGTACCTGTCACAGGGAAGGAAATGGAGCTTAGAGAGGAGGAGAGGTGGTCATCAGCACATTCACTCCACCCCCAGAACAGGATCTGTAGAGGGGAGGGGGGCTTCATTCTGAGGTTTCAACACCCTGTCAATAAGAGTTTTTTGACAGACAGACACTCCTTACTTTTAAGAATTGCTCTCTGACCCTCATGGCAGTGGACTAGCCACCTGTGAGCTGCTCATACTCGGGGCCACAGGCTGCATGAAAGAGGAACAAGACTGTGATCATGTTACACAGAATGATGCCTGGTCATTTCATTTGCGGACACACACACACACACACACACACACACACACACACACAATCTCTCCCAGTAATAAAATACATTGTTCGGTAACTTGAAGGATCTGGCAGCTAAGTTAATACAGGAATATAAAGGCTTGATTGAGTTCTCACTCTGTAGTGTGTGTGTGAATGTCATGTACCCTGCCTTCAGGTCTGCGTATCAAAGAGACAAAGGAGGTGTATGAAGGGGAGGTGACAGAGCTGACCCCCTGTGAGACTGAGAATCCCATGGGTGGCTACGGGAAAACCATCAGCCACGTTATCATCGGTTTGAAAACAGGCAAAGGCACAAAGCAGCTCAAGGTCAGAATTTGTTTTTTTTTTTTGCTGAATATACACTTTGAAACCTTTTTTTATATATATATAATGTGCAGAACTCTTTCTAACCACTTCAAAATGTGCTACATAAATAATATTTACTTACTAATTTAGGTGCTCCGTCCATACTAATACTAATTTAGGTGGTGATTTTAGTAATTGGTAGATGAATGTCACTTGAACAAAAAACATTTGTCTCTTGTTCTTTAGCTGGATCCGAGTATTTATGAGAGCCTTCAGAAGGAGCGTGTTGAAGTTGGAGATGTCATCTACATAGAAGCCAACAGTGGAGCTGTCAAGGTAATAAGATAATAATGTAATACTGCCTCACATTTAGGTTTTTGTCATTAAAATATGAAACAAATATTGTCTTTATTTACTCAATGATTTCATGCCATCTGAAGGCACTCTGACACTCTGATGTGTGGGTTCAAAAGACAATTTACTAATAACACCAATGGTCACAAATTTCTGTCATTTTTTGTAAGTAATTTTGACAGGTTGTACTTAGTGCAGTGCACAGGATAGAGCAGGTAGATATTTACTGATGTGGAAAAGGGGCTTTTAAACTTTGTTGCTGGATGTCACATAAATAAATACCACACTGTTTTCTGAGACCTCCAACAAATGTTCCTGTCTACTTAAACCAGGAGTTGGCTAAATAATGACTGCGGTTACAGCAGCTCAGCTGTATAATTTAGTTTGGCTCCTCATATGTATTTTGGTGACTTGCAGTGTTTGATAAAATAAAGTAATGTCATATCCTGTTTTCTTTATTATTACTGCATCTCCTCAAATACATTACTTATAAAAAGTGTTTGCTTGAGCCGGTTAAAGACACATAATCAAGAGTGTGGTACCTCCGTCTGAGCTGGGGAAAACCCTGGCCCTGCTTGTCCTCTGCAGTCCTTCACGGTGGTGCTCTTTCATCTCCGTTAGCCCTGCATGAAAGCTCTGCTGCATTTCTACTGTACTCTGGAATGAGCCTCTCATTCCTGCAGGTCTTCGTGCTCTCTCTATCGCGCCATCTCTCTCCGTTGCCCCTTTTCCAGTAGTGGGGCTTGTGGCCTGTGTTGACAGGCTTCGATGATGGCTTCTTTAATCGGTGCAGGTGGGCTGGGGGCACAGGCCTGCTTTAGTCAGAGGCCAGGGGAGGAGGGCTTGACGACACATTTGTTACTGTTGACAGCCGTCTTATGACCTGCCTTCTTGAACTCTTTCATCCTTCAGCCTCATGCCTGCCTCGCTGCCACGGACTGGCACTGACTTCAGTCCTACACCTGCTATCCCTCTGTGTGTGTGTGTGTGTGTGTGTGTGTGCCGCCTTTTGTTTCACTCTTGTCCACAGCAATGTGAGACATAATTGTTCTTAATCATTGTGTAAAATATTGAATACGGTCTGCTGCTGTGCCTTTGCAGAGACAAGGTCGATGTGACACTTTTGCAACAGAATTTGACCTGGAGGCCGAGGAGTATGTGCCACTACCCAAAGGAGATGTTCACAAAAAGAAGGAGATTGTCCAAGACGTCACTCTGCATGACCTGGATGTAGCAAATGCAAGACCACAGGTATAGATATAATACTCTTCACAAGTAGAAAGCCTTCACTATGTTTCCTGATTTTTTAAAAAATACATTTTTTAAAGATCCTTATTATTCCTTGGTGTCATTTCAGGGAGGACAGGACATTCTTTCTATGATGGGACAACTGATGAAGCCCAAAAAGACGGAGATCACAGGTAGAAACTGGACATGTGACGTAGGACACTAACCAAATCTCCACATATTCCATTTTATTATCCAATTCATACGTGTTATGTGTTATAACTTAGGATATTTTATGTAAATTCAGTGAATACATAGCTTACAGGCCTAATTCATATTACATTTTGAATTATATGTTGAGTCTTTGTGAAATGTTTCCATTAAAGCATCTGGTAAAATATATAAAATGGAAAAAGCAACATGGACAAAACATTTCAATTTAAGTCACAAACAAAATATAGGTTTTAAATGTGAATCTTATGAAAGATCAAAGCTAAAGCCTCTCTTACATCGTGCGTGTTAAAGATCGTACGGACTCAGAGTTCCTGTCAGGTGTGGAGTTGTTGCAGGGGGAAAATTAAATCGGAGTAAAGTAGTAAATCGGGAAGTATGTAGTAAGTACTTAATGAGTGGGTGTGTCTTGCTCAAAGAGTGAGGAGCGCAGGTGGTCTGTACGCTTTTTTGGAAGTAGGAAGAAGTAAGGAGCATGTAAGATCTCTACTTCTGTCGCTCACAATGATTGGGATAATTGTACGTGAATTGCAAGTGAAGCATACATTTTCAGAAATCATACTTAAGACAAACGTAAGGAGCACGGAAGTGTTAAGCAAGACAATTGTGCATCAAATTGGCAGAACGCACGGAAAACCACAATAATATAAGAGGGTGCACTGAGTCTGTTCATCATTCACGGTTTCGGTATCCAATATGGCACTACCAAGAAGGAGGCGCCGTCATCTTTTACAAGGCTGCACGCCATGCGTTGTGTTTGCGACCACCAAAAAAAGTACTTTCCACTTGCGTACATCTCACTAGGCCCATTTTTGGCCCGCAAATCACTCATACCAAGCACGACCGGATGTAAGAGAGCCTTTAGTGCATAATAATCCTAAAACTGTTGCACTCTTTGAATTTTAGCAGCGTATAATAATAAATAGATGTGTTTCTGTCACCACATGTGATTATATACAGTCTTACTAGGCATTCATCCACTAATCAGCCCATACACACACATTCACCTTTTGGATTTTTTTTTAACAAGTGTTGTCTTTCTTGTTTGTTTGTTTGTTTTTGTTTCTTACAGATAAGCTGCGCAGTGAGATCAACAAGGTGGTGAACCGTTACATCGACCAGGGTGTTGCTGAGCTGGTTCCTGGTGTTCTGTTTGTGGATGAGGTGCATATGCTGGACATCGAATGCTTCACCTACCTCCACCGGGCCCTCGAGAGCACCATCGCCCCCATCGTTGTGTTCGCCTCTAACAGAGGAAAGTGTTTAGTCAGGTGAGAGTCCTAATCAGATTTATGGGCAGAAGCATCCGTGTTAAAATTAAACAGAACATGTGTTGTTTGAACTGTCTTCTGCTGTTTCTCAGGGGAACAGAGGACATCAGCTCTCCACATGGCATCCCACTGGACCTGCTGGACAGAGTGATGATAATCCGAACCATGTTGTACACACCGCAGGAGATGAAGCAGGTCGGTCTGGGGTTCAGTAGTTGTGATTTTATAACAGACTTCACGATGATGGCCTACACCACAATCATCTGATGATGTAAAAAAACTAGAAGATTCTGACGCTATCGTCAGTGTAAAATGATTGTGATTCTTTGTTCATGAAGAGGCCAAGACACACTTTGGTCATTGCATCAGTCCACCTGCACCTGTTGTTAGCCTTAGCTATGTTTGCATGATATACAGGAATATATTACAATGAGGAGGAAATAGGTGATCAGGTCAGTGTTAGCCATCTTACAACTAGCCTAAGTCCATTTTAGTCAATGTTTTATTTATCGATCAGAGTGCCTTATCACAATATCACTCTGTCAACCCTTGGTTTGTGATATAAAAAAAAAAAACACCTTCCAAAACACATTTTTAACTAGGGAATGAGATGGAAGGGGAGGAATGGAAAAGTTTTTAATTGCTGTTTTAAAGTGTGTGGAAATCTGTAAATTATGTAAAGCGGTAAATATTGAGGAACAAGTAGGGAGCAAAGAAATTATTTGTGCAATTTGACAAAGTTGTTTTCAAATCTGCCATTTAAACTTACTTTTTTAATATATGTCAAATGAAAAATTTGATACATTATGGATTTTTTGTGTTTATGATATTGTGGTCTGCAGATTATCAAGATCCGTGCTCAGACTGAGGGGATTAATATCAGCGAGGAGGCATTGACACATCTGGCAGAGATTGGCACCAAGACCACCCTCAGGTAGAGACCGACGCTGGTGCTGATGCAGTGAGTGTGTCGACTGTTCTGTGCTGAACGGATCTCATTTCTTCCAGATACGCTGTCCAGCTGTTGACCCCTGCCAGTCTGCTGGGACGGGTTCAAGGAAAAGAGAGTGTAGAGAGGGAGCAGATAGAAGAAATTAATGAGCTCTTCTACGATGCTAAGTCCTCTGCCAAAATCCTCCAAGATCAGCACCACAAGTTCATGAAATAAAACTGGATTCCTGTCTTTCTTTTCCAAACCATCAGGTGTTACACACTTCAGTTTGCTTCAGTCTGTTTCGTTTTTCATCGCTGACTAATGTTCTGCCCATATATCATTTATTGAAGTAGTTTTGTTCTAATTAATTTGGAGTTTTATGCATTCCAGTGTCTGAAAATAATTTTTTGAATAAAAACAAAAAATTTAAATTGACTCGGTATCATTTTGTAATAGTTTGATTTATTTGTTGAGCTTTTCCTGAGAGCTACTGGCCCTGCTATAATAGAATACATAGTTCAAATTAACTATCAAGACCATTTTTGTAAAGTAGAGTGAAATTTCAAAGAATTTCCTCTTCATATCCTAGTTGGAGACGAGCATGTGAAGGTAATAGATGTTTTGTTTAAAGTCAAGACGGTATAGACAGAAATGGTAGCAGTAATAACTTAAAAAAAAAACAGGCAGAGGAAATGGATTTCTATCAGGCTTGGACAAACGAACATTTTCACCTTCATTAAAGGAACTGAGTTTCAAGAGGAAACTAAGGTAAAAAAAAATCTGAACTCTGAGGTCAGAGCTGAGAATGAGTAGACTAAAAGCAGAAGTGTAGGATGTCGGTGTTAGGCTGAAACCAAAGCTGACAAAAAAACATTACATTTTCAGGCTCCAGAGATGATCAGCTCCACAAGGATTTAAAGATGGAGTGGGTTGAATGTACAAAGGGAGATAAAGACATCTACAAAAGCAGGAGCCAAGGAAAGAAATGGCCTCCCTTCTGCAACAGGTGGAAAGTAGCAGAAAAATGGAACGTTTCTGGACATGGATGACAAGGTCAGACAAAGGTCATCACTCCTGAAAGATCTGGAAAATCTGAAAACACTACATTAGATCCAGCTCAAACCACGTCTAGTGAGTCCAGTGGCAGAAGGACTAATGTGTTCCCCTTCAGTGTTCTGATGACACTGTAGAAAGTGGAAATGGTCAGGAAGCAATTTGATAAAGAGACTGAAGGAGGATGAAAACAGAAAAAGAAGTGGTACAAACCAGTTTTTCACTGATCGTACCACCCCAACCCACTGAGGCAGCCTATGTCCATGACCCCCCATAACCTTTAACCTCTACTTTTTCCTTTACCAAGGTCTCCACCTCTGTTTTTCGCAGTACTGCTAGAGGGCAGTACAGTACAATCAGAAATGGCTTGTACTGTATGTTGACAGCACTCATTCAGGAGTTCAGTTCGCATTATTTTGTTTTGACCATTTGCCCGTTAGGTCTGTAGATCTGAAACACATGAAAACGGATGGAAATCTTTTCCATCATGCTGGAGGAAGCTACAATCTATTGCCACTCACTTTATTTGTGGAAAAAACACATGCATGTGATTCTTTAGTCACATAAAAAAGGCAACATGCTCATTTACAAAGTGTGCTTTTAGGAACAAATACTTATCACATGATGATAATGGACTTCACAAGTAACTGTTATCCTGTACTTATTTCACTGTCTACCTCACAAAATACTTTCTGCTTTTATTTCTCATTCTTGGGTTAATAATCAGGCACTCTAGTGTTCCAATCTGTCTGGAAAGAAATGAACAAACACACTGTGCTCTGGACCAAAGGGGATAATTAGCAATGCATCAGTATAAAGGCCAGTATCACTATTTGCATATCGTTATAAGAAACATAGGATTTCTTCATAAATTCCCGTGCTTGTCTATATTTATACTAGAACATTACATACCAAATAGTTAACTACATAATTAAATACAAATTGTTTTAGAAGTGTAAAACATGGACATCTTCTCTAAAAGCAAAAACAGCAACAGTGAATCAGTGAACAGAATCTCTGGAACAAACATAAGGTTCAACTTTCAGAAACACGTTCACAAAGCCTGGTTTTGACAAGACCCAATGCTCATATTGCTTAAATAATTCCACCTAATATGCTGCTATTTTACTGATTACAGGGGTAAAAAAACCCAAAAAAATCCAAAAATAATTACAAATTGAACAAAATGCCTTTATTTTAGTTAATTAAGTTTTTAAACTATGTATATTTTTACAATGTTACACAATTAAATTTGATACATTGTCTTACATATTTCAATCAGCTGAATAACTTAGTTTCGCAAATGACAAAAATACCATCTATGGTCCTGTATCTCACCAGCATGTTCTATCAAGAATCATTAACAAAGTTGTCAGGTTCTGGCACTGTGTTAGAGTCCTGTGGTCTGGATACAGGAGCTCAATCTCCCAATAGCAGTGGGAGGTACTTACACTGGAGGAGAACTCAGCTAATTACATGAAAGTCCATATATGACTTCCTGACAGTACTCAATAGTAACTGTATTATCTCAAACCATTTCCATCCAAATATGACCCATTATAAATAAAACAAATTTTTTATTATTTCAAATATATGTAGAAAAAATAAAATAAATTTTGAAATGAATCCCTCCAGTAGTTTAGGAAAAAAAAAAAAAAAGATGTTTGAAGAAATTGCTAATGATGACAACAACGCTAGGCAGTGCCTTCACAATAGATCATGGTCTGCTGATGAGGTCATATGGTAAAGAATGCTACCACTTTCCTATGATGCATTTATCGATTTAATTCTAAACCACAAAGTTAATCCTAATTTTGTCTTTTCTTTTTTTTTCTGCCACAAATGAAAAGAAAATCAACTTTCCCATTATTTGTAATGTTATTTTGTTAAGACTGTGTAACACCTCTGAGTATGTAACATATCCATTTTGCTGAAAATAACTTAATTTCTTTCACAGAGAAAAAGTCGAAGCCACAGTGGTTTTCATTTTTATTTTACTTAATGTATCATCAGTGTCTACTGAGCTCATTTATTTTACTGTTTTCTGCCCTGGTGCAAAAAATACAACATTTTAGAAACTGTTTTGCTGCTTAGTTTAATGTCTACAGCTTTAAAAAAAAAAAAAAAAAAGGAATAAAAAGACATGGTGTGCAAATAGAAATATATCGCGGTGTTGTGTACGAGGAGTCATTTCATTTCAGTGCAAAACCACACCAGAAAAAATCAAGGGGTAAAACGAAAACATGAACAGATGATGCAAAACCTTAACATGGAGCAGGTGTTGTTTGATTATCATACTGGTACGTCATCTGCTACTTCCTGATTGGTCGAGCTGAGCGTGAGTTGAAAACGGTCTCTCCTCCTGACCTCACATTACTGAACACAGACGGCGCAGTTTTACCCATTTTCTCTGTGGACGGAGAAAAACAAACATTCAGAACTGTGTATTTTGTGTGAATGTGGCAGCGAGTGCGATTACATAAGAGTACAGTTATGTATAAATAAGTTCAATCCCTGTGGGTGAGACTGTTTGAAAGGAGTCTCCCGTCTCTCTTTCCTGTCTGTATATGGAGTGGAAACTTGTGCCTCACACAAACCCACTGGCATTATGTGATCTGAACTCAGGCAGACACATCACACACAACACTGTCAGTTTCATGTGAGTGTATCATCACTGTGTGTGTGTGTGTTTTTGCTCACCACACTCCTCCATTACTTCAAACGTCTTGCTCTTCACTGATTCACTTCCACCCAGTTTATTCTTTGCTCCAATCAGGTCCTCCTCTGTCACCTCTGGACGCTGCATTTGTTCATCTTCTTCCTGACCCAGCTGAAGAGGAAAAGTTAAAGACACCTGGCTCCTTATCTCAGCTGGGAGTCCGTTAAATGTATGAGAACAATGTGTTTTGGAAGCTAAAGCCTTACTTGAGACATGTTTGAGCAGATGAAGACGCACTGATGTAAATTCTCCCCGCTGTCAGCCTTATGTGTCGTTTCAGCTAGCAGATCCTACGATTCTCCTCTGGACGATAAATCTGTTCTTAAATCTAATAAATGATGTCACATGTCCTGACTCCTCCTCTTTTCTGTCTCTCTCTCTCTCTGGTTTTTCTCTGCTGCTTCACAAGACAGTGATGAGGTCATGGCCACACTTTAACACAAATTATACACCCAAATAAAACCCACAGCTGTGTAAAGTGACATATAACATCTGTTCTTTTGAAACTTCCCGTCCTGATGTTAGTCACAGAATCATTGTATGACATCAGGTAAAAAGACCAAAGAAGCTGGACTCATTAAAATATATGAGAAACTGTTTGAAGAAAACTTGAAAACAAGCCAGACTTAAAAAGACATTCAGCTTCACACAAGTTAAAAACAAACATACTGTTTTGCAGAAGAATGCAGTCCCCACCCCTTCCTGTTCATTTTCCGTAATTGCATCATTATTTAGTCTTTAAGGCAGGGGTCTCAGACTCAACTTCCCTGGGGGCTGCTGGTGGTAGAGTCTGGGTCAGGCTCCACAATAAGGGTTTCTTTACTTTACTTACTTTAGCCAGTGGTGGAATGTAATGAAGTATTTTTACTTTGTTTCTGTACTTAAGTAGTTTTTTTTTTTGTATTTGTACTTTACTTAAGTAAAAATAATAATGCAGACTTTTACTTCACTATATTTTGTGGCAGTTATCTGTACTTTCTACTCCTTACATCTCGGAAAATGATGCCGTTACTCATTACATTATATTATAAATCTGTTTTTTTTTTTTTTTACTTTTCGTATAAATGTCGCATGAAAAATCACACACACAATATTGACACCAATCTTTTCAATCCACATTATATTGTTGTCTTTATCATAATAAACACAGTCCAGACACTGACATTGTGTGAGTACTTGTACTTTTATACTTTAAAGTAAATTTTAAAGTAAGTACTTAATACTTTTACTTAAGATTCTTGATGTAGTACTTCTACTCTTACTTGTGTAAATCTTTAGCAGGGTATTGGTACTTTTACTTAAGTCCTAAACTTCAGTACTTCCTCCACCCCTGCTTCTACCTAACATGCATAGCCAAAGACCAGCTGATGGTGTGTTGCAGATTTTATTTGTAACCAAATAAATTTGCATTTCTTTATCATGTAATATTTAAAATATACATTTTTTTTACATTTCATAATTAAATTAGGCTTCTTTTAGGTACTTTTATCACTTCATTTTAGCGTCAGAAATAAAAATTAAGTTATTTACTTATGTCAAACAACTTGTAAACTGAAATGTAAATATATTCATCCTTTTTCACCCACAATCCAATCCCAAAACAGTCCAATAGTATCCCAATAACTTCTATTCTCTAAAGGAAGAATGATCCACTGAAAACATAAAAATACGTTCGCAGATTAAAAAAAAAAAAAAATCTCTTATGAAAAACGTGTTCCTTCTTGTCATTCCTGTTTGGTGTCAAGCATAAAGATTCTTTTGGTCTTCTGGTTCAACCATTTCCTTTTGGATTTTAACTGCGTTTCTTTCTGTACAGGGGCAAGAGCTGAGTCCTGATGAACTGAATAAGTCGTGTCTCTGTGAAAAACACTGTAACAAGCACAATGAGCAGACACACAGCTCCCACGCCGATATGGACGAATCGGAAAAACCAGCCGCTGTCACAGCAGAAAACACCCTGAAACAAGAGAACACAGATGTTGACGTTATTCAATTAGATGACACAACCTGATTAATCCAAATCAGAACAGAAAAAAATTAACAGAGAAAACATAGTGGGAGAAATAAATCTAACAATTGTCATGTATTTAATTTACCAATGTTGTAATTTGAAATTTTACATGAAATTCTGACTGAACATTAGTATTAACACATGAAAAATTTACATAAAAAGAAAAGAAAACCCTTACTGAATCCTAGAGGAAGAAAATAAAGTAGTAGCAACAGAATATGAAGTAAAATAAAACTGCTGATATGGTCCAATCCGTCACTGGAAAGACTCTGATCACCAACAGACAATGTGTTTAAAGGATGACAAAAATCTGTTTTAGTTTCTTTATGCGGGGAACGGTGATTGTAAGCAAATACTTTTCCACTAACTACTTAGTTAATATGATCAATATATCTTTCCAGTGTAATTTCACTTATTTGTCTATTTAAATCATGATTTCTCTCTGTGTGAACTTCTGTGGAACTTTACTAATAATGTCTAGTTTTACTGTATCTACTCTATATTTGACCCCTGTTTTTATTTGACTGTTGTTTAACCCTGTAAAACCCTGTGAAGCAACCTTGCTGTGATATAGGGCTCTACAAATAAAATTAAGCTCAATAATCATGAATCATGAGTTAAGCCATTAACACGCTGCTCACGTCCAATTTTCTGAAGAGTTCTCACTTAATATTATCAGAATTACACTTGAAAAGTCACATTAACTCAGACGCACACCTCTGAGTTCCCAGTTGTTTTGACAAACTTTTCTGAGAAACATGAAGTTAGAATGTTAGTCTGATGTGTAAGAAAGGTTCACAATGTAAAGAAACATGTTTATCAATTCATACCCTTAACCTCAGCAGGTTTCAGAGTAGTGACAAACTGTAGACGAAACCTTTAAAATCAACATTTACCCCCGAGATTCAACAAGTTTTCAAAATATGAAGAATCAGAAAGAGTTTGGTGTACTTGACAAAACAACAACATTCAATGAGTTTTCCCTCAAAATTTTCATTTCATTTCAGTTTTGTTCAGAAATTATTTCTATCAACTGTAATATTAGAGGGATTTAAGGAAGTATTATGTGTATGAAGAGCATAGATTTACAGCACATTGGATTTGTTGGAAGTGCCATTTCATAAATTCCTAAGATAGTACAAAAAGATGCACAAAGATCTATAGAGTTCCAGATAGCCGCTCAGGTGACACATACATACCAAGTTTCATAAAAACGTACATACTGTACATGTTATTGAGTTCTCTTGCACTTTCCTCAGATTCAGATGGACATGAATGAAACCAACACACTGTGGACATTTGTGATGCAGGATAATTCAATAAAAAGTAGTTATGTTAAATATTTATTCCCCCCACTATAGGGACAAAATAAACAGATGTGGGTGGAGCGTTACCTCAGACAATGCTGTGACGACTGCACTGACTATCAGGGCTAGCAGTGTGAGCGGAGACGGTAGCAGACCTCGCAGAGGTCTCCACTGACTGGACCAGAAGTATTGATGTATGTAAAGCGTACTGTGCAAAATGCGGAGGCCCATATTAAGGCAGTTGGCCATAATGAAGCCAACACCACCAGCCCACCATGTCAGCACATAGGACAAGAAGAGGAACGACACCGATAGGCCGAGCATGACCAGGTTGTACCTGAGGATGCAACACAAACATGACATTAACAGACAGGTTTGTCCTGTTGGATGAATAGAGTCTGTTTGTGCATCAACGTTCTTACTTGTCAACTTCTTTTTGACTCATTGCAGCAAAAACAAAGCACTCTGTTACACCATTAACAGCCAGTAGAAGGACGTAGCAGCTGTAGCATCTCAGCAAAGTGGGTCCTTTGGCAAAAGTACATACAAATCAGTGCAAACTGGTATGCAAGGTCTTACATTTTATATATTAATATTGATTTGGAGTGGATGATTTATCTAAATAGTTACTGGGTTTTATTGCATCCATTGCAAGGAAACAAACAGAACTTATTCTTTCAGTGTGGCTCAAAAATGCTGAAATACTTTGCTTTCTGAATAAAAAGAACATTTTGTTTAGTACAGACCCAATATCTGTTTCCTACGTGTTGTTCAGCCTGTGTTGACCTTGTGCTTTAACTATGTTTGTTCATTCACCTGCTCCGTTGCTCAGTAGAGAGCCACCATACATGTCCAGAGCCAGGTGAGAGAAGGCGTAGCCGAACACTGTGATAATCAGACCGATCACGAGCACCAGCTTCAGCAGACACTCCAGCACTTCAGCAGCAATGGCAACTTCATCCTGCAGACAGAAACCCACAAATACTGACAAACTACGTATTCCTACCTAAATATTTACAAATATGTCTGTGCATGTTTTGAGGTTCAGACCCGTTTCTGACTTTCGACATCACGGCCTCTCTCCAAAACTTTAGCAAAGAATATGTAGAAGCTCTCCTCAATAGGTAAGAAGATGAAGCGTGCCACCATGGAGCCCAGGTTGTTGACGATATCATAAACTCCCTGGTCTCCAAAGCTCAGGACATTCAAGAAGGTCATGACATAACGCTCTCCCTCTGTGAGGATCTGTTTCAGGAACGACTGCTTGAAGAAGCTCCATGTGAGCTGTGCTAGGTTCCAGTCAATCAGCGGCTACAAACACCAACCAATGAGGAGTATTAGTCACTAAACAGAAACAATGCATATTATCTCTCAACAGATAAATTGTGGGCATGAACAACAGGTTATAATTACTGAAACCGGTTAACAAATCTGTAATGACAGTGTTGTCATATTCTTTTTCTGTTTCTATCTACTGTGACAAAAACTGACTCAATAAGGTGCATCTCCAGAAAAATAAATATAGGCTCTTTACGACAAACAGCAATCGTGCAGACAAATAGTAAGAGTGCAGACCCCATCCCGTATTTATGGAAAACTGTCATCCTGCATCACCATTTTTAAATCTTGTAGCCTTTATTTTTATTAACAGCATTTATTTGACTTCTTTTTGGCTTTATATTATTTTAAACTTAATTACTTGACAAAATTGCAACTGAGAAATAAATAATTGTTACACTGTTATTTTTCTCTCATCTGGTATGCCTGTAGACTTTCATTAACTTTTTGACGTGAATGTTCACCAGACCTGTCTTCATGTACAAATATGTTCACTTAACTCATGTTCTGTCTTCTTGAATATCAATTATCTTACACGATACTCAAATTTGACCTTCCGTACCGCCAAACTTCTGTCAGTCAGTATTCTCTAAAAATATTGTGGACTGCATCTGTGGAATGATCTACATCCTGAACTTCAATTAACATCTTCTTTATCATTACTTAAAAACCATCTGAAAAGGACTCTAATTGATGAAAAAATGTAGGGCTTTATATCATTTTTGATTTGTGTTTGTATTTTTTTTTTTTTTACTTTAGTATTTCAGTTATATCGTATTTCTATTTTCTTTTTTGTGTATTGTTTATTTACAGGGAGGTATTTATATAATGCTTTTTTGGCTTCTATCCTCTGCTGCACAATGGTGTTACTTGTATGAAAATTGTTTCTAAAAATGTTTTCTTGTTTGTTATGTGCAAATAAATAAAATTAAATAGAAAATAGCTAAAATAAATACATGTAAACACTCATTTATAGGGCTGATGTCTCAGTTTTAAACTGCAAGGAATTATAGAGAAAAGATACTTATGTTCACATTGTATCTCCATATATACCACACATTTTACATGTGCTAAATGCATCCATCTCACTGTTGTACAATCAAGTGAGGACAATTGAAACCACTGATTGATTGATTTACTGATTGATTGATTATTAAGTTGCAGAGCCCTTTTACCTCTCCATCAACTACGCAGGGAAGCAGATCTCCAACATTATGCAGTGGAAAACTCTTCTTATTTGCTTCTTTAGACCCCAAGAAGCGAAGGAAGTAAACAGTGTAACAGAGCACCAGGAATCCTGTGTAAACAATCTAAGAGACGGTCGTACATTAAAGTCAGTACACAGTATATGAAGGAAATAATGGTAAATATGCAGAACAGAGGACATTTTCTTACATGAGCAGCAGAAAAGATGTAAAGGCCCCATTGGCGAGCAAACACCACCAGCACCACAGTTATACTGCACTTAGCAACCATCGCTAGACTCTCGGCGACCACCTTCAATCGCACAAACATGTGAGCCTGAGCCAGGACCCACAGTGGTTCAGCCAGAAGCTCCTGTACCCCCCCAAAGGCAAACAACAGCACAGCAGGGCCATAGTAGGGTACGGTCTGGGGGTCTGGGGCCTCCAGGACCCACAGCCACACACAGACCAAAAGGATGGACCATAATACACCCAGAGGTAACCTGGCAGGTGAAAGAGGGACAATATAGACACACTGGACCACATTTGTGCCAACATTGTGTTCATGTTCATTCATGTTGTAAATGGTCTATATCAAATGAAAATGTGAAAAAACATTTGTTTGACACGATTGAACTCATAAGTGTACTGTTGTCTTTCATTCCCAGTGATTTCAATCTCTGTCTACAGGTAACAGATACTTAAATTTAATGACATGGTATCATTTGTGTGCAAATGTTGATATGATGGTGGATAATGATTATTAGCGTGAAATGGATTTCTCATCTTTTAGTAATATAACTCTGGCTGTTTCATAGGGCCACCTTCCCAAACAATGAAGTAAAGTATCATGGAGAATGCTGTGAAGGAGAAATGTCACTGTTTTTCTTGATGCCATTACGGTTGAATAGTTGGTGTGTTATATTGTGTTATATTGTTCATTGTGTATCATGTATGTGTTTTGTATTGTTTGGACTTTGTATGGCTGATACTTTAGACAGGTCTCCCTTGCAAAAAGAGGAACTTCCTAGTTAAATAAAGGTAAAATAAGAAAAAATATAATAAATAACAAAGGATGGAGTTAAAGGAAGCAAAAATTCAGCAGCTGGTTTTCCCAGAGGTGGGACATTCCAAGTATGTATACTGTAGATACAAGTGTAATGTATCGTATTTAGGATCATGTTCTGTCCAAGCATGCATTGGAACTTTTACTGGTGCAAGATTTTCTCCTATATCACATTTTTATTTTTAAAAAATTATATGCACAGTCTTTGTTTACTGTTGATTTCAAAGTAGAAATCGAACCTCACACAAAATCCACTCACGTTAGCCACAGTAAATTGACAACTTGTCTCCAACTATGGTTTGTCCCAGATCCTCCACTCAGGCAGGCTCTTCGGAAAGCCTCTCTGGACAAGAATACTAATGTAGAGTACAGTAGTGTGAGTCTACATATAAAAACAAGGATACAGGCGTTATTCCAGAATCAAATGCAATAAAATGTAGTAAGACTGTGCTTCTCTCGTGTCTTCAGTTAATGCTCTCATCATCTTACCTTACATTGACCACTCCGATCAGCTCTTTGGAAACAAACCTCAGTGTGAAGGCATTTAGCAAGAAGGTGAGAACACGGAACATCACCTGGAGCAAGACCAGCATGTATTAAAGTTACTGAAAATCTTCCATTGAAACAGTGTTATGAATTATCAGAAGGATTCTATTACCTGTAGTAAGACATTATAGGACGCCAGAGTGGACGCATCCTTCAAAACATCCTGAGAGCTCATTCTAAACTTTTTTCGACTCGTTGGAGTTTGAGAATGTTGATTAAGTAAACTACTTTCTTTCACAGAATTATAGGGTACATCAATATAAAATGAACGCTGACGCTACCGAACAGCATTGTGCAAGAATGAGGTGGCTTTGTAAGAAAACATTATGACCGTAGAAACAGCAAGAGATGTACTTCCGTACACACTTTGCGGACGGACGTTACGCGGTGACGTCACCGGAACGTTGCGCCGTGTCTCCATGGTACCGCTAGAGCGCGCAACACGTTCATGAATGTTAAATATGAATTCAATTTGTATTTTATTTTTTTATTTACATTTACCAACTGTGATTTTCTGTAGAATTTTAGTCCAAAATTCAAAGTGACCATCTGATATTGTGTTTGTTGAAATATTGTTTCAGGTTGTTTGTTTAATATTATATATTCTTAATTTGTGTATATATAATTCAAAAAACTGGGCGATTGATATCATTAATATACTAAAGGTTATTTATTAAATTTATAGAACAAAGATTTCCAGGTCTCTTGCATATATGTCTGTATATTTAATTTGTATGATTATCTTATTTTAAGTATTTATTACTGATTACTTTTAACTCAGATATGCCACAATGTAAATTTCATTGCATTTTTATTTCTAATTTTGCAGTTAACTATGAAGCTATTCTGATTCAGATTCCCATATTTATATTTCACATTTTCAGACAGGAAAGTCTGATGTCTTTATTCCTTCCTTCATTCCAAAGCTTTATACTGAGCTTTACATCTTGAGCTAAAAGAAAATTGCCCTGTTCATCTCTTTGTGGTTGTATGACTAAGAGTTGGAGTGGGTTTAAGTATGAAGAGTATTTTTTCAGCCCACAAGTAAATAGAGGTCCATCTCTGAATTGTCTAGAGCAGTTAATAAATTAACCTCAAAGTGAAACTGTTGCCAGCTGCTGTTGTCAAAAACAAGCTAACACAATTTGAAGCCAACATGACAGACCAGTCCAAGGGCTTTCAGAAAAAAAATGTCTGTAACACCTTCAGTGCAACTTGGATGACCATCTGATAATAGTTTTTCTATCATATTAATCGATGCACTTAAATACATTAGCATTTCACATCTATCTTTTATTATTATTATATTGGTTTAGGTATAAAATTATGCTTTAATTACTGGAAAACTACAAAAACATTTCAGAATCAGTCAAGTCAGTCTTGGGAGTTGATGGTTTTTTAATCAGATGTAAAAGATGGGAGACAGTAAAAAAGTACATCCTTAGTTAACCAATATACATAATACAACAATAACCATATACAATGTCTATATACAGCATCCCTGTAACTTTCACTTATTATTTTAAAGTGGTGTACCTTTTTTGAACTTTTGCACCCATCTGCATCCATTATTCTGTCTTTTCAGAGGACTGTTTACCTGCAGATAAACTGTTCCTCTGCTTAAAATTGTTCTTTACATGGCACTGTTTAGTCAACTTCACAAATACAGGTAATTAAATTTCAGCAACACATGATTTATCCAGTCACAGGAAAGGATTCAGACATTTAAGAAAGAGATTACATTCATTAATAAGATGAGGGAGATGGATAGGTGTTAGTTGTGACATACCTATACATGCAGTTGACTGGTTCATACAGTCTACATTTGAAGTTTACAGTACATGTTACAGTATGCTTTTTTTCCCTTTTCATGAATCTTTAACCCGAGCTGGCTTGAACTGAAAGTTACTATGTGGGACACAAAATGACTGCAGATGGCAGCAGTGACGTCAAGTGGATGTTAGTATTTTCAGCATCACACCCTTATATTATTACTCATACAGGCCTTTACATCCTAGACAAATAAGCATGCACACAAACACGGTCACATCAATATGTACAGTAAGAGGGCCTGTCTCTACTTGTATCAGTTCTACATGTACCAAAGGTAATAGTTTGTGCTTACAAAAGGTCACACAGACACTGATTGTGGAACAGCTCACTTGACTGATTTAATTACATGACAGAATGACTGAACTGTCCCACAATCAGCAAGGATGTAACCTACAGTACATCTGAACACTGTAAAAACAGTTATTTTTCTAAAAGGTGCTCCATCTTGGGGTTTATGAATGAAAAACCAGTGAATGCTGATTGGTCCATGGAGTCTATGAAGTTTTTGTCACTGTAGGAGAGGCGGGGCTTCTCACTGAGGAATTCCCGGTCAAAGTTGCTGTAGTCATTAGGTGCTTTCTGTAATTAAAAGCAAACATGTGTCAACGAAATAATAAACAGAGGTATACACACACACTTATCTGCATCTAATCAGTCACACATGTACTGTGACCCTTTGACTTTCGTAGACTTTACCTGGAGGACCTGTATGGATGGAAATGTTTGAATATACCTTTAAGCAGAATCAACACTGACAGTTTTCAGTTTTTGAGGACATGTGTGAAGCAAGAAGCTGTTACTCAGGTTAATATTCAAATGTATTAGGAATGAGGACATATGTCATATCATGTAACAAATCTGGGAGGCTGTGCCATTTTGAACTTATAAGCTATCGGTTGCTATGGGCAACAGCAGAGAACAAACATGCAGGAAATCAAAATTTAAGAAAAGAAAATGGATAAGGTAATGGCGAAAGCAAGGGGTCCCTATCAAAAGAAGCTCAATGTGACTGTCTAAGAAAAGGGATTTGGAGAAGATCAGAGATATGAAGGATATAAACCCCTATGAACTACTGGTGTTCACCAGAATCTGACTGGTGCAGGTATCTGGACTCTGCCACCCTGTACCTACATTAGTTAACTATCTCGTTTTTGGCACAAGTTAATACACAGTGGAAGAATTCATTCATTCATACATTGAGAGTTCTGGGCAGTTTTGCCATGACTGGGTTCAAGGTTTGGAGATCTACGAGTCTGATGACTGAAAACACTGTGGTGTTATCAGAGGTCAGCCCATGGATAATGTGATCTTTACATATTGTAAACAAGGCAGTAGTAATGGTGAAATACTGTTAACATTATTTCATAGTCAATAGATGCACTGCAAAAATCCAAATCTTACTAAGTGTACTTTTCTCTCTTTGAGTCAAAATATCTCATCACACTTAAAATAAGACATAATCACCTAAAGAGTAACTCATTAATGGGATATTAAAACTTAGTTTTAGACAATAGATCTTATTTCAAGAAATCTTACCAAGATAATTTTCACTTGTTCCATTGTCAGATTTTTATTTTGCTTGAATTAAGCAAAAAAATATTGAATTAAGCAAAAAAAAATTTTTTTTAAATCTGCCAATAGAAGGAGTGGGACTGTTGGCACCTGTAAGTTCAAAATCCTAATTGCAAACTTTAACCCAATTTTCACAACATCACCAAAGGAAAATGCTAATTTATAAACATTTCCAGTGACAACTGTTCTGTGAATAATAAGATTTGGTTCATCGCCCTCATGGATTAAAACTTTGCCAGTTAAATGTAGCATTAATATAACATTGACAGAAGTTGGAATCAGAATTGTACCTATTTTGAAAAAAACTGGTCTGGATCATGAACATTTTTCATTTACATATATACATAGTTCTTCCCCTTTTGCATGCTATACAATGTGCCCACCTCACTTAAACAAAATAGAGCATATCCACTCACAGAAAATGTGTCTCAAGCAGACATTTTCAACAGTTTAAACACTGTCAAATTTGACATTATGAACATATTGGTAATAATTAAAAAAATAATAATAATAAAAATAATAAAAACTACTGTGAAATAAAGGGAAAAAAATTGAGGGAATAATTCTTTATTTAATATATTTATTATGTGCATAAGTGAGATTGTCTCTGAATTGATAAAAAATAAATAGAACTTGACTGAACTTTTGTGAGAGAACAACTCTGTGCAGTGGACCTGATGTCACTTTTCATCTGCGCTTCATATGTGTAAATGGTTTAACACTGGTTTAACGACCTGAGTGTGTGGAACGTACCACTTTGGGTTTAAAAGGTGGTTCAATCTCCCTCCTCTCCAGGATCTGCCAGTTAATGCTCTTGAAGAAGGGGTGCAAGCGAATGTTACCCACAATTCCTAGCCTGCGTGTTGGGTCTCTCTCGAACAACTGCAGGAAGACAAACTAAATGTAAAAAAGGAACTAGCAGCTGTAAAATAACAGGAGGTACCATTCAAACAACCTTTAGTGTTTTCCTTTTTCATACAAGACCATGTGATGGAATCCTCACTAAACTATAAATCAAACATGAATCATCGTTCCAGATCAAATTAATGGGACAGACCCTTTCCAGAAGGTCCTTTGCCTCCTTGTTGATCCAGCGAGGATAGTGAGGAGTATCCATTCGGATTGATTCAAACAGCTCGTCCTCATCATCCCCATGGAAAGGTGATTGTCCAACCAGCATTTCATACAGCAACACCCCAAAAGACCACCAGTCAACTGAGAACGAGTACTTCTGTCCCAGAAGGATCTGAAAGAAAAGTAACAACAAAAAACAACAAAAAACCCTGACAAATTAATGACAGACCCATTAATATTTACCTATATGCACAGTGATAAATGTACATATATTTTCATATTTGTGTATGATCTGAAGCATTTTACCTCTGGAGCGATGTAGTCAGGAGTACCGCAGAAAGTCGTTGCACGGTTCTCTCCAAACACATTCTCCTTACACATGCCAAAATCAGCTATTTTTATGTGTCCCTCATGATCCAGCATCACATTGTCCAATTTAAGATCTCTACAAACAAAATACACAGCATAAAGGCAAATAAATATAACATGTGAATCCACACATAAGGTTTTGAAAAATATTTTGCTATTTGGAATGTAGATGAATAAAACACTGTAAATGCTTTTTACACATTCTAAGAATTACATTTTAATCTGACACATTGAAGTTTGATGATTTTCTATTTGTTTATTCTGATTTGTAAATCAAATGCAAGATGCATGTTTTCCTTTTCAGAGTATCTATACTTCCTCTGCATTCTTGGACTGCATCCACAGAGACAGTATTCAAACAGCCACACAATAATATTAAAACTTTCAAGAAAAAAAAAAAGGTGTCAAAATGTGTGGGATTACCTAACCAACTTTAAACCTTCTACAGTTTTATTCTCACATCACCGTTGCAATTTAACTTAGATGAGTCTTCTGAAGGATTGGAAGCCAGTTAACATATAGATAAGAGAAAATACTATTCAGATGTTAAAAAATGTAACAAATGTGAAAGACAGTACAGTGGTGGTGGTGGTGATTCAAATGTCTACACTGTAATTGTTGTTTTAAAATGGATTTTTGCTCTGACCTGTAGATGATCCCTTTGGAGTGCAAGAACTGAAGACCACAAATGATCTCAGCAGAGTAGAACCTGAGAAGAAAAAAAGCCGAGACAGACAGGTATATCAACCGTCTGAGATAGAAGGCTGCAGGTTTGTGCTGTTGCTGTCTCGTTGCTGATTTGGCAGCTGAACATGGGTGTCACTGCAGACTCATTTCAGTGTAGCTTTGAATAATTGAGGAGGACATTTGTATGGAGTAGGAGACAGGTGAATAATGCTCTCATAATGTGATACCTGAGCACTGCTGCGAGCTGAAAGATTAGCCTTTCTCTGACCTGCTTCTCTGGTCATGTGTGTCAGGTGAAACAACAGAGTCTGGAGAGAAGATAGAGTTGACTCCGTACGAACACAGTAACCGGTCTTTCACTGAAAATGACTAAATGACACATACTACGCAGACTGTAATGATTTATCTACTCCATCTCACTGAACGTCATTTTTTGTGTAGTTCTAATTAAACATCATCAGATGATTTTTGAAATAAATTAATTCACATATATCGTGCTGCTGCTTACTTGATGATATTGGGTAATCACAGTATATGTCCAAAACCAAAACATATATTACATTAAAAAAAAATAATGTACTTTATTTTTCATGTTATAGATACAGAACATATAATAATTTTTTAATTCAAAAATTATTGAAGTTATTACCATAATTCAAAATATATAGTTCAAAATTCAGTTCAAAATTCAGTGCACTGCTATCATTTATATGAGAAAATTAAGTTTACTATTAAACTGTAAAATGTCCTTACCTCCCTTACATAGTACTATGTAAGGAAGATGTAAAGGAGTACAATTTGTTTCATTGACAAAAACCACACAATAACTACATAAAAACACACTTTCTGATGACAAAGCCTATGAAAAAAATTCTTTATTTATTTTGCAATGAATTAAAATTAAAATATAACGACTGGACAATCCACATGATTTGAGAAGAGATCCAGTTAGAAAGCATCTCATTGTGTAATAGAGACGTTAACTAGTACACATGTTCTCTCAAGGACCATATAATGAGTTTGGGTTCTATAGAGAAGGATACAAATAATGCATTACACTTTAACCAACCTGTTTCATTTTATTCACCTTAATTTACCAAAGACTTAGAGTAAAAGCTTATTACTTTTATTTGACTAAATTCAATTCAATTAACAAAAATATGACTAAAACTAAATTACATTTTAGTGAAAAGACTATAATTAAAATTTGCTATCAAATTTAACACTGACCATCAACAGAGATGTTTCATAACCATGCTTGCCTTCAGTTTTATACATACAGACCAAATACCAATATCAGATTTTTTTCTTTCCCTAACATCGACCTCTAGCATCTGTCAGGCTCTAGTACTATTTTATAAAAAGTAAGTACAGACTAAATCCTACACATTTAGTTTTGTACTGTGCCTCAGTATGTGAGGAAAGCTGAGCCGACAGCCTGAACTCTGTAAAGCACTGGGTCAACAGGTTAGCTGTAGCTTCTGGGAAAACAGGGCCTTTGTGAAGATCACTGGAAACTGTGCAGCTCTGCCACTGCCTTAGGGCGCACAATGCATAACTAAAATTCAGGAAATATTTTCCACGATATTCTGACAGCTAGTACAGTAATAAACCCAGATATTTATTCTATTTTGCTCATATGTAAACATAAATGTAATCACATTTATTTTTAATCAAATGCATTCGAAGATGATGAACAGTGTACTCTTCTTCCTAGCACATGGAGGGTAAATTTTCCGAGCTGAATACAGTCACTGAGTGAGGAGGATTTTAGTGGATGCCAACACTAGATCAGGTGTCAGTGTGTGCGAAGAGAATTACTCCTGTCATATGATGGGTACGACACAGAGCCAATGTAACTACAGGAGACTTAACATGAGTCTATTGAACCCCACAATTAGTTTCAAAAGAAAACTGCTCCACATACAGGATTATACTGGTGTATTATCTTTAAAGCATTTATAAGTGCACATCTTCCATTCACTGAAAGGTTATTACTCAAAGTGTTTTTCAAAAGTTGCAGAAGTTAACAAAACATAAACACTTGGGATAACAAAGCTGAATGATCAGCAGAACAAATCATATTACAACTATCTGATAGATTTTATCATTAAGGAATGAGTCTATTGTAAAAATGCTATGTTCATTGTTATGTGGTCGATATGACTTGAAAGCAGTAGCATCAGAGTTCCATTTATTATCAATTATGGCACATTTTTGTTTATTTATTTATTTTTACATTTATCATCTTCCTTTCTAAATCATAGTCCACTAATATTTCAATATTTTTTTTATTCCTAGTGCATATTACTGTCTTTTAAGGAGAAATCACAAAAGTAATACATAATATATTTTATATTTTTTCATATTGTTTTGTTTGCTCCTTTGAGTTTCACAACTCATGCTTAAAAATGTTTCACTTTTGTCTCAGTTTGTAAATGTGAGAACTCTTAAAACTTCATTTGCCAGATAAACAGGTGCAACCAAATCTGACTTTTTTCAGTGTGTGTGCCATTGTGTTTTTTTTTTTTTTTTTTTCTTTTCTGGAGGGATTCCCACAGAGTGATCAGTGAAGAGGTGGGTGGTAGTAACTGATATCTCCCATTACAAACAGTACACAGCCACTAAGAGCTGTTCACTCCTTACAAGGCAGTCTGCAACTGAGCAGCAGCTAATGGAAACAACTACAGCCACAACCCATCTGGGTCCAGTATGTTATGTGAAATAAAATAAAAAAAACATTATTGGAAATTCACAAAGTGAGTTATACATAGACAGTAAACATTAGTATCTGCTTTCAATCAGGACATTAATGCTATATTTGTGAACTCAGTGAAAGTAGAAGAGTATGTAAGTGCTGAATAATGATGACAGTGGCAGTGTGACTTGTTCCAGCAGGTCTGCATTTCTTTATATCTGTGTGACTGATAGGACTCACGTGGTTCTGTAGAGTTCAAAGCGACCTTTCTCCTGAATGTGAAACATCAGGTCTCCTCCATTCAGATACTCCATCACAAAGAATAGATGTTCCTATTGACAAGTTTCACTTTAAGCATTACACAATCAAATAACAGTGGATTAAAATAGGAAAAAGTGGAGGGAGACTACCTTGGTTTGGAAGGTTGAGTAAAGGTGTGTGAGGAAGGGGTTTTCCCAGGCTAAAGCCAAGACTCGCTTCTCTACCATAGTGCATTCTACGTCGTCATCCATCAGCACTACATCTTTTTTCAGAGCCTTGATTGCAAAGTACTCTCCACGACCCTTGAGCTCTGCCAAGAGAACCTGAGAGGAAAGAAAAGGAGATCACTATTTCAATTTTCAAAAGTTTCATTGTTGTTCTTTTGAACAAGAAAGTATTGTTAAAGGAAGTCTAATGAAGCACAGGCTTCTTCCTACTCTTGCTGTATGCCCTTGCTTGTGTTACATGACAGGCTAACAGCTCTATGCATATGCGTGTACTTTGTGGTATGTATCTCAGACAGAACTGCACAGCACCAATGTTGGTCATCAATTACTTTGTATACTGCTCTACCCACACAGGCTGTATTGTGCTGTTATTTGCTGGAGATAGAAACTCACTACCCAAAGGTCTATGCATGGTACTGTGCATTCTTTCCTTCTACCTTTTTCAGTTTCTATCAATCAAACCTTTCCTTATGATACCACAAAAACTGCAAGTGGCTATAAACCTAAATGAAAACTAAACAAATACTAGTCAATTTCTCAAAACCAAAAGAAAACTAAAAAAAAACTGAGAAAATATTACATGAAAACTTTTTTTTTCTTTCACTCTCTCTTTCTCTGGCAGCTTCCCAGTTGAACAACTCCTAACTGAACACGCAGTTCTTTACATGCCAATGTAACTGCCACTGGAGTGGCTGTTGTACCTTGCCAAAGCTTCCTTTTCCCAAGACCTTATGGAAGATGAAATTGTCCACGTTGATGCGGGTCATATGAGTAATACGAGACACAGGCCGTGGGCTGGACCCTTCCCACAGTCTGCCATAAGTGGGGCCATCTGAAGAAGAAAAAAAAGATGTGTGTAAACTGCATGTTCACACCATTAGCCTTGCACAATATTTGCAGAACTGAAGAAAACACACACTGATTTAATTAACTTGAATTTACATTAAGTACATTTATATACAGTTGTGCTCATAAGTTTACATACCCAGGCAGAATTTGGTTCTTTGGCCATTTTTCAGAGAATATTGTGGCTCATGGTTGGATGAAACCATTTTTATCAAACAAACTGTTTGCTCTTTTAAATCATACTGACAGCAGAGACTATCCAAATGACCCTGATCAAAAGTGTACATACCCTAGTTCTTAATCCTCTATGTATATTGACCCCTTTAACATCAATGACAGCTTGAAGTCTTTTGTGGTAGTTGTGGATGAGGCTCTTTATTTTCTCAGATGGTAAAGCTGCCCATTCTTCTTAGAAAAACACTTTCAGTTCCTTTAAGATTGTGGGTTACCTTGCATGAACTGCATGTTTGAGACCCCCCCCCCCCCCCAGTGGCTCAATGATATTGAGATCAGGAGACTGAGATGGGTACTCCTTCACCTTCACTTTTTTTTCTGCTATAGCCAATGACAGGTCAGGGTATGTAAACTTATGAGCACAACTATACATGACAAAACACACTGACCGTGAATATCCAGTTCACCCAGCTTGTTAACCTCATCATAGATTCCAATATCAGGCAGATTAGACGAGTTTGGATCTGGACGACGAGTGGATGATTTCTTGAGTGAAGAAAACAAAATATATGCTTATAAGAGCCAGACCAGAAGGTGTGTGATTCATCCAAAAAACACATATTTATCTGTTTTACTGTTGTTTTCCTTCAACAGTGAGAAGTAAATAAGTACAGTAAAAAAAAAAAAAATCAAACAGCTTTGACTGTCAATCAAACTAAAAATGGCAGATTCTAAAGCAGAAGCCTGTAAAGAGAGAAGGAGAGAACTGGGGGTTTCACAACAAGCCAGTCCTTAAACACATCAGGGCAGGGAGCTCAAGTTCCTATCGAGGTCAGGTATCACTCTGAACAATTCGTTCACACAGAAGGGATTAGGTATTTCTCATTTGAGTGGTAGTTACAATTTATGTTGACAGCACATTTTTAATAACTTACTTTCGAAGGATTATAATGTTCCAGTAAACAGGTGACAGGTGATAGTTGTAATGCTGTGAAGAGTTGTTTTATCATTGAAAATAGGTTCAGATGAGGATTTGCTTTAAGTTTTAATTGTCTTTTATTTTAGACTATGTTTTAGTTGGAGTTGGTGTTTGGTTAAGATAATGTTTAAAGAGTCCAGAGAGCTACAGAAAGCTGTTTTTTATCATCACATGCTTTCAACTACTCTGCATCATCCTCCACAAGTTCATACTTTGACACATTCAGTCCAATATAAACTCAAGTGGGCCAGACCAGTAGAATAATAACATAATAACTTAGAAATAAATAATCAGCTCTAAACGTTTCTCTATATTTTACAGTGAAAAAAGTAAACATTATCTGCAATATTATCTGCTTTCATCATGCATTAGCCTATGTAATGTTTCAGAAAATAAGATGAAAAACTATTACAGTCAGTCAAAGTATGCTAAGTGCAAGTCCACAGTCGTGCTTCTCCTTTAATAGTCGAGCACCATCAACTTTTAAAAATTTGTTTCTGATGCATTACAGATAACCACAACATTTTAATTGTTTTGATACTTGACTCACACTAAATCTGTAGATTAAAGGCTCAAAAACACAACAGCGTCAAGCAATGGGTGACTTTCTGTGAACTCACCTGACCAACTTGTGTAAGTGCTTCAGCTAGTAATTTCTGGTTGATACCACAAAGATTGGCTACTTTATCCTGACACTTGTGGTGGACATTCATGGCACAATCTGCAAACAGAACCAAGAAATTCTACACACATCTACCAGACACATGGGTTTACACAACAAACTGTAAATCTCACAAGCAAATTACCTTCACACTTGAGGCCTTGTTTGACCAGACCCCACAGCAGACTTCCACAGTGATCACAGAAGGTGGGACTCATGTAGTTGTTGATCTTGAAGCGATGCGGCATATCAATTTTGAAGCGCTCCTTCTGGAACTGCATTCGGATTCATTGTTCCCCAAAATGACAAGCACAAACAGATTCTTAATCAATGGCCTGTGATACGTGCCAGCCCTGCACACCTGCCATATTTTTTACTTATTTTTTCCTCACCTGCTCCCCTCTCTAAGTGTAACATTGTCAAAGGTAGACACAGACTTTCATTTGTTCTTCCTATTTCTGCTTTTACGCTTAAAAGCCCCTCTTTGAGAAGTCCTGCCCTATCTGCTTTTCACCCTCTGTGCGTTTGTATTTCATTACTTCCACTTTACCATCATATTTGTGAAAGGGTCTTTGATCATCTTAGTACTGTTGACAAATGAAAAGGGCATCTTACTTGATGTGGAGTGGACCCTAACCAGTATGTCCCTTTTGAACTAATGCATTTTGACCTAGTAATGCCTTCCCACTTTTTTCTATACATTTTACTTTATTGGGCAAATAAAACAAGTGACCCCCCCATCATTTAAGTTCATCTATATCTGTATCTGTACAACCACAATTTTTCATACTGTTTAGGAGACTAAGTTTTATATACATATATTTATCACTACAAAAGAAAACACCAGAGTGAGAAAAGCCCACACTGCACTGACATATGGAGTACACTCACAGTACATGCTGTCCTGCAAAAATATGTTACGTACCACAGTATCCCGACTGTTGGCAGCAGTACCAGTGCATCTGCCGATGATTTTGTCTATGCATTTCTTGTGGATGGCTGCATTGCATTCTGATAAAGAACAAATATAAAAGAGATGTGAATAAGGTAATGCTCTCTTTTTCTCTTTTTTAAGATTTTATGATAACAAAAGAAAGTACCAAAGTAAAAGAGTGTATCTAGTGATAGTCAATTTCTGTGTAGTGTATACACCAATCTGTTTTACGCTGCAATTTTCAAATACTGCACAAAACACAAAGGATTTTCAGTCAGTGTACACTTACGTCTGCATTTATAGCCTTGCTTGTTAAGCCCCCTGTGGAAAACAAAAAATATATATATAAGAGGAGCAATTTGTGTCATTCTTGTGATCAAGAGAAAAGTAACTAGTGTGGTGTTGAATTAATAATGGCTGAACAGAATTTGTGTGCCAAGGTTTCTTTATCAGCTACACTGATAACTACACCATAGTGGCTGGAACAATAATAGATGTCAAAGACAGAGAATACAACTTAAAGTAAAGGGTGTCCTCAGTAAGTCTGTCTAAAACTGTTCCAACAAATAGTTTACCAAATGTACAGGGACAAAAAGCCCACCTACTCAGTGTTGACCACACCTTAAATCTCAGGAATTTCCTGAACATTAGTTTATCAGTCCCCTCATAACTTTCTTTTAGAAGCTCTATTTTATCTGATACAATGTTCTGATGTTCCTTTAGCTGATGTGAGGGTTTATATATGGGGCTGAGGTGTATGCTTCACTGACCAGACAAACTCTCGACACACTGAGCAGAAAGTCGGCTGTCTGAAGAACGTGGCAATGAACTCATGGTTCTTAATGAAGTGGATCTTGGCCTGCTTGATTGCTCCTCTTCTACGGTTTATGTTAGGAGCCTCTTCCTCTTTGGCAGTCTGCTTACTCTCTTCCAAAATAAACACACACAGAGGCACAAATCAGTCATCTCACAACACTTGGTAAGATTAAACTATCAAATGAAAAAAAGAGAGGACAGCATGTGCATATTTAGTAAACAAAAAAAAGAAAATGGAAAATACAATCATTTTACTTGTTTTTGGTTTGCTGATCTCTAAATCTCTATGACAAAATTTGAAATGATTCTTTCATTTTCATAGAATTGACCCACTTTTTGTTCTCACTCTCAAAAAGCCCACACAGCCTATTTGCATCAGACTCGAATGAATTTTCAACTTCTGAAGCCTCTGTCAGTTACATATGACTATACCACAACCACACAGTCTTCTTCAAACAGATGAAGTGATTAACAGATGAATACTTCTGATGGTGTATTTTCAAATCGAAGACAGTGTTAAACTAGAAAAGAAATCTGGTAACACACACCTCAGGAAAAGAAAACACACAATAAAGTCAGAGAACAAAGACATGCTTAAATTGTATTTCTTTTCACCTGCATCTACTCCTTCAAGAAAGTACTGCACTGCCATCATCACTTTCCCAGATGGATGGAGATCCACCTGTACTCACAGACAGACAGCTGGTCAGAGAATCATTTACAAGAGCCTGATCTGCTGCTGAACACTGATGCAATGTGTGATGTCCTACCCAGAATTCAGCTCGTCCGTTAGCTTTCTTGCAGCGTTCAGCAAGGACAGACACGCCAACAGTGACTTCAGCCAGTGGTTCCTCTGCTGTCTTCATCAATAGTACTTCAAGGACACGGCCCTCATAGATGTGTGCATCAAAACTAGCCTTCCAGGCTGGGTACATAGTAGGTTTCCTCTGAACCAGGGTCTTTCCTCGCTCTATGTAAATAAAGATGGAGAGAATGTTAATATGATATCTCTAAGCACAGGAAACAGGAAGGAAATGTCAGCTTTGTTTAAAAAAAATAAGTACAGCTTCTGTAAAACTCCGGGTGGAGCAGGCATCACAAAATGTCTCACCAGTTGTCAAGGCCTCCTTCATTTTGATTGCACAGAATGGTGGGTCAGGCAAAGGGGGCAAGATGCCCAGGTCATATGAGTTAAAGGCAATCCGCAAGAAAGGAGCCATGGTGATGAGTGCCAGGGTCACCTGTGTTCAGAGAGGGACAAATACACTGTTACCATGGTGACATTTATCTATAATGACATGTTAGTTAGACACACATATTGCTTATATATAAACAGTTGTATTTTCTCCCCTAAATGCCCTGGGTCTAGGCGGCATAATCTGCAGTTTTCATGAGAACAATATCAGACAGTAACAATTACACAGTGAATCATAATGAAACAAAGACGAAGCTGCTCAGTGAGTTTGCAGTTCATTTATTGTCTTCAATCACATGTTGTTGTGCCACACCTGAATCAGGGAAGGGACATAAAATATTTATGTCAACACCTGTATTTGTGTGAAGGAGGCAGATTGTATGTGGTACGACTGCAATTATAAACACAAACAGTTTCATGTTTCTAATTGAGTTAAAACTTCTGCCATACTTAGCTATAGTATAAATAACAATGTTGCTGTGGGCAGACTCGAGTCAAAACTGCGGCTCTAGTGGGCACAACTGCATGTATTTGTATGTAGGTTAAAAAGTAGGTTAAAATATTCATCTCATAACAAGGTTTTCTTGCTTTTATTACAAATGTCGTCAAACTACTGAATTCATCAGAAATGTTCCCACAACACTTTGGAATGAAATAATAGAGACCCAGAAATGTTTTTTCTCATGCTTGTTATTTTTCCAAGTTTTTGGAAATCTGGTAATCATATCAATATTATACCTTTCCAAAAACTTAAGGCAAATAAAATCTAAGATTTTTTTTAGGTCACATGGAATTAAATTTAATACTAGTGTTACCAGCTTTGCAGTAATAACTGAAGCCAAATGAAAATTGCTCTGGTGCTGGTATCATGGAAATGTCCAAATTGAAACACAGTCTTCACAATATACAATATGCCACGTACACATTACATGGTGCCCAGCCACAAAAAATACATGAATACTGTTGTTCCACTATAATGATAAATGTAAAAAAAAAACAACCCATAAATAAATAAAAATCTCACTTCCCATGTGGCCCAGTGGTGTTTTAGGAGACTGTAAGACTGATTTGCTTTAGGACATATGTATGCTGCAGATTAAAGGCTGGTTTTTACTTAAAATACTTTATGAGTATCCACAGAAATCCTAAGAGGAATAGTTTAAAATCATGAATATGGGTTATTGCAACTGTCACAGCTTGAAAGAGCAAATTATTAGTTAATTTACTGAAAAATAACCAATGGATCAAAAGTCAAAAACAACATCCATCCCCTGTGCATTAGAGGTGAAGTACATGGTGATAATGACATACTGCTAACAGATCAATATCACCCTACATGCTGGTCATTATTTTCTTCATGCATGGTTTCCTGGATACATGGTAAGTCTATATGTGGTATGGATGGATTTTGTATCGCATTCTATGCAGCAGCTGTTTGAGTCTGTTAGGTGCAGTTCAATGTCACATACGCCCATGTTTGACAGGCATTTTCTCACGTGAAGTACAACTGCAATGCAAAATATGCCTACATTGAACTTGTACTTCTGCTGCTGGCTAAATTCCACAGCAAAGTGTTTTCTGTTTGAGTAGTCCCTGAAAGGTTGCAGCTCCTACGGCAGCACGCCTCAACATGTCGTTAATCCAAATACGAGCATGCAGCGCTCCGCGGTAGGCCTAGCTGGTATTCACAATCTTAAACCCATAGCCGCCCACAGTGAGGCCAGCAAAGTAAGACACAGAAAAAACAGGGAAGAAAGAAAGTATGCAACAAGAGGGAGAGAGGGAGGGTGATTAACACTCACTCTCTAACCAGGACCGATGTAAGCTATGATGACAAAGATTTGGAGATAATCAATTTCAAGCACAGCGTGTGATTGAGGCCGGTGGTGATTGATTAACCAGCAAACTGTTCTCGTGCAGCTTCGATTTATACAGTCCATTAAATTTAGTAGTTCCGTCTCATACACCAGTATTCTGTAACCTGCACCTTTCACTTCACTTCTTAATATTCAACTTTAAAGAGCCAGCTCAGCATTAATGTGTGTTCATCAGCGTACCATTACTGAGACTTATTTGTTGGATTATTACACTAAAATATGAGCTTACAGGCTGTAAACACACCCAAATAACACTTCAGCTGTTTGTGTACATGCAAATGTTGCAGCAAAACAACTTCTGCCTTGATTATATAACAATACATATGTGTTACAGTATAGATTCCCAGTGTAATAACTGAGTAGCAACAACAGTAATAAGTCTGAGGTTAAAATGGTGCTGCATACTTAAACTTAGACTACTATTATATTGCTGCGATTTGAAATTAAGAAATAAAGTCAACAGACGGAACACATTTGTCATCTGAGACAGAGAAAAAGGGACAGATCTTTATATAATCACTACAGTGACCTGCCATTACTGCTTCAAACTGTTTTACACCTTTCGGTGATTCTACAGAGACTCTGCAGAAGAAATGCTCTCACATGTACCCCTCTGAGTCATCAACACACATGTTGAAGCTTTATCAACTATCAACTTATAATTAGATAATAACTTCAAATAATGTTCTAAAACATGGATGACAAACTCATTTTAGTTTCAGAATCACGTAATGCCCAATTTGATCTCAAATGAGCCAGATCAGTAAAATAACAGAAACAATTGGAGATGTCATTATTTGAAATGTATTCTGCTGTTTGTTTTAGTGCAAAAAAGTAAAATTACTGCATGAACATGTTTATACTCACAAACTATCATCGAAAGAGAATGGATGGAATGAAAGACTCTCCAAAACCATCAATGTATGGAGACTCTTATGCAAATGAGTGCATTCAGTCATGTAGTAGGCACCAGTGTATCAGTGCAACTGTTTCTCACTGCAGGATGCGGTTGATCGGCTGTGAGTTGAAACTGAATGAAGATGCAACTTCAAGTTTTACTCAAGGTTGGTGACAAATTGACACCGTTTTTTGGTGGAGTTGCTTTTTTTTTTTTTTTTTTTTTTAACACTCCCCAGTTTTTTGCTGTCCAAACCTGCCTGCATTCCTCCTCACCCCTGCTGTTTGTAACTTACAGGATGTTCTGTGACCCATGAGATTTGGTGACCTATAATTCCACATTACCCCATATAAAAAAATACCTTTTAACTAATCATACGCAAAACTTTAACTACCGCAAATCTTGACAAACTGCTGTAAACGTTAGCCATACCTGTCAACAGTTTACACAAACTCCAGCTCTGGAAAATTAAATCTGACAGGTCATTGTTCGGGCTTACATATCTACAAAATGACTCCGCAAACGACGAAATGAGTAGGGTGTGTCATTTTTATCAGAAAAGATGAAGAAGTGATAACAATAGTACTTTCAGATAAAGCTAGTGTTAGCGCCAGCGGTTAGTTACATCACACATCAATGTTTCCCATAAATGAACGAGGAATGAGAACAAGTTTACGCAGTCTGTGAACTATTAAAGACTGGTACAAACTCTGAGAAAAGGTCGACTTAAAAGGATGGAAAGAACGAAAGGCTCACCTCGTCCTGCGAACTCGATGCTGTGTGTTTTTCACCGCAGCAGCACAACGAAACTTGGTGTTTTCTCTTCCTCTCGTTTTTTCACTCTATGATTCCGTCGATTGAGGAAGTGTGGCGCGCGCTCACTGGCTTTCACGACGAGCTGTGACGTTTACGTGCCACACATACATACACATACACCCAGCTAGACATACATAACGCACACACGCACACACGCACACACACACACACAAAACCCTGACCCGAAAACCACCAATTTTTTTTTTTTTTTTTCTATTTTCAATCAAACAACAACATAACACAGTGACAAACAAAAGCACATTAATCCTTAGAGACAGTTGTGGGCATTTTACGCACATTTACGCGCCGTGTTCAAGCATATGGTGTGAATTTTAGCAAGATATTGTGTATTTGTATTTTATCTTGTCATTTCCAGCTCAACTCCTACATTAAGTGTGAATCTACACTAAAATGTGTCATTTAAACCTTTTCAAAACAATATATGAATAAACAGCACATTTGTTTTGAGTGCACAGAAAATAATAATGCATAAAAATCTGTATAGTTAATCATTGGCATACACTGTTGCCAATGAAGTTAGAACAAAATATTTGTAACTCTTGATTGTGACAATTAGATTGATTATTGATGAATAAAGTGTGACTGTGTCTCAGTATAGAATCATGATTAGCCTACTGATGTCTATAAATAGGAATAATAAATGAGAAATGAGCCAACGTTTTGGGCAACAGTGTTAACCAGGCTGTAAGTCCAAAAATAAATAAATAAATCTTTGCATGTAGCATTTTGAACATAAATAAGTTTTTCTGTCTTTTTTTTTTTTTTTTGTCATCTAATCATCTAGGGTTAAAATATTTCGAATGTATAAGTATTTAATATCAATGAATAGGTCAGGTGTAGGTGACTCATTTTAGAACTTTGGTTAAGTTGTAGGAGTGAAATGATGGGTGATGTAACACAGGGGAGTGACACTTTGACTGTAGATGCATTGGGTGATGCAGACAGAGGGGACCTTGATGGGTGGAGAACTTATAATATTAAGTTGTAGAGTACTATTTAGTGATGAATCTGCAGGTTACATGACTCTGCCCTCATGCTGCTCTAACACATGGTCAACTAAAACTGCTAAAGTCCCACATCCCAATCTGTCAGTGTTTTTAGTTAAAGCTGCAGGAGGAGGGGAATCGGGGGTAGGCCTGTATTTGATATTATCTATCTATATCTGTAGTTCTATCTGTAGTTCTCTCCTCTCAGTCCAAATAAAATGTTTAAAAAAAGAGAAGAGGAAGTCTGTGCAGAGTTATTGCAGAAACATGGGTAGTACAACTCTGTGAAGGTAACAAAACCCACAATCCTGACCTTAAAACACAGTTCAGTTATTTACAGTAGGTGATTAAAAAGTAATGAAAGCACAGTTATGAGTGTTATACTTCTATACTCAGATCCCCCTAAAACCCTGTAACAAGTCATAAAAAGTCTATTTTTAAATTATACATGAAGTCGTTTGTTATCAAACTCCTTTAATGACAAAATATGCAACATGCAATATTGTAAGTAGCAATCTGTTATTTACAACAAATAAATCAATTAAATCATTCAGCCAAATCAACTTTTTAACTTATTAAATGTCATTTTTCTGCTGATGATGATCAGTGATGAGTGCCAGGTAATATAAATGTTGTCCAATGTCAAGTCTGATTGATCATATGATGAGATAATGCAGTAGTAGAGGCAAAAAAAAAAAAAAAACCTGTCATGACTTGATGTTAAGTTAAGTATAAACGCAAGGAACAGCTGTGCTTTTCATGCATAAAAGCACCTACTGTGTAGATAGCACATGTAAAGGTAAAGTACAGTGGTGTAGGGCAGGGCAGCACAATTATGTAAGAAAAAAAGTTAAATTGTGATTTTTGTGGACAACATTTTCAGTGTTTGAATCGATGATGTACATATTTAATTTGATGTAAGTGTTGTGTCAGGTGAAAAGGATAGGCACCTTTTTGTTTTAGTGTTTATTGTGGTGACTGTACTGTGTGCAGTGATTACTGTGCAAACCAAAAGTAAATCATTTGTTTATTTAATCTGTTTGGTTATCAAAGAAAATACATTCAGTATCTTCTTCCAACTCAAGCACAGAATATCAAAGTACACAGGAGTTAATGGCGGTAGTAACAGTAAACCTTGGCAACAGTATAAAGCCCTAACAAATAGAATATGAAAGTAATTACACATGGAGCATGGAAATGCACTAAAGTTAAAGGCGGTGCAATGAAATCTTGAAGTGTGGGACTCTCTTTTTTTTCCCACTACATGGTATGAGAAATGTGCATAATGTGTAAAACAGCCACAATTGCATAAATTAAACAAGTTGAAACAGCTCATTATAATAGAAAATTACCTCGCACTTTAATCTCTGTCGTAAAACTGTACAGCCTGTCATATCCTCACTCATAACTGCTTTATTGCTTTTTTCATGATTTTTTTTTTTTAGAATTTGACATTATTGTACTTGTACTTAGATCTGTCACATAACACGTCTACTCTTGCATACACTGAATTCCCATTGTTAAATCCTCCATATACTAAATGCCCTGTACTAACCAACTCTCAAAAAACAGCTTCTACACTGCATGGGTCTGTGTGCATTCAGGTCAGAGTCCTCACCAGTGCTGAAAAAATAGGAACACACAGTGGTTGGTGTCCTAGAAGTTGTTTTGCACCCTGTTGTCCTATTTTCAATAGACGGTTATTATGGCACTTTTTTTTTTTGTACAAGGATTTGACCACACTTGCTCTATCAATCAAAGAGTACCAGCCTTTGGGGATGGTTTGAAACTCATCTCAGTTCCTATTTAAGCCCCTCTGAGTGTATAACATCATGATGGGGGTGCGTTCATCACTGCAAACCTGTTGAACAACCTCGCTGTGCAACTGTAAAGATCTACAGTGCTGTGAGGATGCCCTAGAATAGATTACAGTAGCTGCCTGTGTGAAGAATTTTTTATTTTATTTTTTTCTCATTTAAAGTGTTTGGATGTCAGGGGGTGGGTCACATGACCAGCAGGTTGTGGGGGTAGACTGGTAGGTTGGAGCTATGTTGCATTGAAGAGGAGGTGGCAGTTTTGGCTCCTGCAGCCACCAGAGAATCTTTTCTTATTCAAACCTGACAAGTATTCCAAATCATCCATCTCCTTTATTTTTACATGTGTATTTGCCCCGCCTACACAACACATACCCTACACACAAATCCAAATATAGGCTGTGTGAATAAATGAGCAAGAGAAAACTCATTTATATAAACTGAGCTCTTCCCATGCTGACGACATTAATAAAATAATTGTCTGGGGTAAATAAAGACCCTAAATGAAAAACAGCAAATACCTACAGAGTGAGTCAGATTTATGTTTAGGTTCTTTTTACAAGTATGAAACTGTAAGTGCTCACACAATGCCAAGTCTAGTTCTGATTTACAATGAAACCTGCAGAAACAGGCTGAAGGGGCACAGGTGTGTCAGTGTTGCGTTTCTTCAATGTGGACTTACATAACAGTTGACTCATGTCAGACACAGGAAGTCTGCAGTGGAGACTAAGTGTGTACACCAAAGACCTCATTGCTCACTGCTCTTCTTCAACTCTGAAAGACATGTTTTCAAAGCAGAAGGAACCCTCTGCTGTTCCTCACCTTCCACACACACGCACATCCACACATATCCACGCATCGTCATGATCCGTGCACACGCTGTAAACAGGCGGATGTTAAATTTAGCATGCAGAGACATAAGGGAGCCTAAGATGCTCATAGAAAATCCCCCATCCAGGGAGCTTATGCAGTCATGAGAATGTGGATTTATTTTTAGTGATAAAATATAGAGACCGACCAGTGTGTAGTTGTGGCTTTGCGGTAAGTTTGTCATTAGACTCTAGAAATGAGGTGTGAAACTCATTTTAGTATATGGGCCACATACAGCCCAATAGGCTGGACCAGTAAAATAATAACAAAATAATCTATAAATAATGTTAACTCAAAACTTTTTTCTATGTTTTCAAGTGAAAAAAGTCCATTTAGATTATGAAAATGTTTACCTTTTCAAAACTACCATTTAAACAAACCGTAAATATCTCAAATAAGTGTGATTTTAACCTATCCACCACTGACCAAAAGCATCTACTGGTCTAAACTGTTGATACACCAATCCTATTCATACATGTCAATAATTGGTGTTAAATACAGGTTGTCATCTTTTCATGGTCATCAGATATGATCATATTTGGACATTCAGAGGTTTTGCAGTTACCGTGGAAACACCATCATCTTCTGCAACATTGATTCACCAGTAAAACCCATGGTGTTGGATCAATGACAGTGGATGGAAATACTGGGTTTATATTCAGCTGATAATAGATTTGACTGGAAAAGTCACTTTTTCTGCTTTTTTTTCTGTTTTCATATAATAACCTTTGACTTTAGTCTGAGCTTTTCTGACCATTTACCTGATCAGTAAATTTAACATAATAAATGATTTTCAAAGGAAAACTGCAAAATTCAGATGATAAAATGATAAGAAGCGGTGATAAAGTTGGGAAACATGAAATACAGAGAAAAATTCATTTGGAAATTGACACAAAAGTCACATTGGGTTCTTATGAATTAAAATATACTTCAACTTTTCATTTACATATGTGTGTGACAGATTGACTGCATGACTGATAGATTACAATGGATCTACAAAAGGCACAAAATTGTTAAAATTCCACTTATTTTACTTAAAACATTCACATGGTTGTTCAGGTTATTCATGTTTTTTTGTGAAAGGATAGTTGGTAAATGTAAATATTTTCATGTAACTGAAATTTTTTTACACTTAAACAAAGACAAAAATTTGGAGTTGCAATTATATATAGGTTATTATGATAGTATTCAACCCACATAAGATAGTATTGGACTGTATGTGGCCCCTGAACTAAAATGATTTTAACACTCATGAATGTTAATATTTTCAGTATAATTTTGGCATTTCACAAGCACATCCCACAGACCCTGTGGTGGGCTGGGCCAGTTTTGGCCCATGTGCCATATGTTTGACACCCCTGCTCGAGACAGATTGGAAATTCCTCGGTGGCTGCAGTGAGCCCTGCTGACATGTGTTTAGACTTCTTCCTGTGCAGATCACCACTGATGGCATGATGATGGCAATTTAAAGTCACGCTCCATGCAGACTCTGTGTTTAAGCAGAACAGGGATAATAGATGTTCAGTTGGAGCTGCAGTGTGTGCTGAAGGCTGTGTGTTTCTCTCTGTTTGTCCTGTTGAAGAAGAGTGGGCTATTTAAAGCTGTAGGGGAGGTGGAAAAGGTGTAACATTGACTTGGCAGTGTAGGCTGCAAAGAGTTTGCAAAGTGGGACGTAAGAGTGTGCTTCTCTATTCTTCTATTTTTTTTTCTTTCCCTTTCTGTCTCTAAAAGGTGCTAAGGAACAAGAACCCCAAAATGTCAAACCAATGTCAAGTGAACACATTTTGTCCCCTCACTGTCTTTTATTTGTCATTATTTTTGTTGAAACGTCCAGCTATTATGTAATAAAATCTTTGCCTTTCCCCTGAGGATGTCCTGCCCACACAACACTATCAAAGATGAGAAGACGCTGTCGACATCAACACAAACAGTGTAGTTGTTTTGAGATTGAAACCTGAATTAAGATGATGTTTGGGAGTTTTTTGTTAAGTTTGGCGGCAAATGAGAAGTTAAGCACAGACAAATATCCCAAATGTATGTATTTATTTATTTTAATTTTAATCAGCTGTTAATGAAAATGAGGATGAGCACATATGCAGCTGAATGCATCCGACCTCACTGAGTAGGCTGTGTGTATAATTGATTATTTGCTTCACTCTGCACTGCTCCTGCCTGTGGCAAAATACAAGTAAGCTTGGATTATGACACTGTTGCTGTCCCACTGTAAAAGCCTGATTTTTTTTTTTCCACCACCAACCCCAGAGCTAGCTTTCATTATTTGTTTTTTTAATTAATTGGTGTATAGAGAATCATTATCAAAAGCAGCTGCGTGCTCCAGTTGAGTATGGCAGTTTCCATTTGTTGCTGCAGTAAAACCCTGTGTTTTACATGGAAATGACTGTAACGGTGACACTATTGTTCTTTTTTGCAAGTCAGATAGGTCATTTAAGTGTTTGTTCTTGGCAGCTTTCAAGTGCTCAGATTTATTATTATTATACAAAGATGATATCAAGCAGATTAATCTGTCATTGAGCCAATTAAATGAAGATATTTTACAGCAGATGGATTCGGTAAGAACAAACAGGTGCAGGAAATGACAGAAAAACTGCTCAGGACCCCTTTTGAGGAGCGTGAGTGTCATAATCAGCAGCAATATGATACGGCAATAAAGGCAAAGGAAACATGGTTATATATTCGGTAAAAGGGTGAAGCAACAGGGAGGAGGGAGATACAGAACTGGGGCTGGAGAGGAGGAACACAGTGATGAATGATCTGTCCTCTATATAGGACGAGGTGTCTGCAACTTTCCAGGAGCCCCAGAAAGCAAAAAAACTTTCTGCCTCATATTATTCTGGGTCGGGAAGCCTCAGGAGGAGACGAGAAGCAGAGCAGGCCTGGCCTTTCTTTGGCCTGTGTATCACTCAGTCCCAGAAACACACAGCTCAGAGTGGGATCTGAAACACTTGGCAGCTGAGTTTCATCAAAACAGGCGACATACATCGTAAACTAATTTGACCCTCATATACAAGATGCTGCCAGTGATGCACCACCAGTTTAGCCTTTTCATTTTAATTTATCCACTGAACTCTAACAGAAAGTCAACACATGAGAAAATCTCACTGTTCTCACCTGCCATCTAGAGGACACAAGGAGGAAATGTCAAATGTCCAATTACTTTTCAACTGATAAATTAACCATCATTATCAATGATTGTATGTGTTTGTTGACGTACCTGTGTTTTTTTTTTTTTTACTACCCCTCAAAGGGGAGGTAAGGGGTATTGTTTTTGGTTTGTTTGTTTGTTAACACTTTAGCAGCAAAACTATTGGTTGATTTCATACTAGAGCTGTCAGAAGATTAATTTTTTTGATCGCAACTAATCTCAGAAATTTCATAGTTAATCGCGATTAATCTTGATTTACTTTGCATG
>JAPSES010000211.1:11249077-11267383 GCA_029822895.1 Maxillicosta whitleyi | reverse complement strand
CACAACATTCTCTCTACACAATATATGGTCAGGCCAGATGTACTGTATTATGACTATAACATTATATAACACCTAATCATGATGATCATGATGAGAATAGAAAAATCAAATTTACCTCTTCTCATGTGTGATTTATAACATAAAATATATAATAAAATATAGCTTCAGAGAAACTGAATTCCATTTCATAATCTTACATTCAGTTTAAAGTTTATTGGAATTCAGTTTGGACATAATAAATTCATTTTCAAATTATACTATTCAGATTCAGTTTCTGGTGGCACATATTTCAGCCCATATAACTCACATCATATAACAATAGTAATGTCACCTTCATGTCGTGTATAAACAGAGGTGTGAAATTCAGGTTATGTATGATTCACCAGTCAATGATTCAAAACTATAGTTTTCTCAGTGTATAGTACCCTCAGTTTCCACTATTACTGCCCGTGTCTACTTTTTCATTATTTAATATAAGTATAACATAACTCCCATATGTAAAAAGAGCTTCCAATAATCATCAACCAACAACCTATAATATAAACATCTGCTTCTTTTTAGCGCCACTGTCTATGTGACCCACCAAATATCACAAAAACAACACATACTGTACAACAGTGTGCAGTACGTGCTTTATTCACTGGCTTCATGTTTCCAATTTGATTAGGATGCATCCTTGAAATAAAAGATTACCGCACTTCTAATGAACATGCAAATTTGCGAAAGCTTAACAGGCTAACTGACAGAACATAAGATGAAATACCAAATTAATACTGTTGCTATAATTAGATAATGTGGCTATGTGAAGCTAACAGGCAAGGAATTGTCAGTGAGAGCTGGTAAACTTAATGACATATTTGTTGAAATCTGTAATTAGTCTTGCTACTTTTTAACCAACACACATTTCCAAGCACATTTCCCCCATTTTAGCCTCACTCCACTGGCTGCCTATACATTTTAGGAATGGTTTTAAAATTCTTTTATTACTTTTAAATCCCTCAGTGGCCTTGTCGTACCTTTCCAAGCTCCTGCAGCCTTATGCACCACCCCACTCTCTCAGGTCAGCTGACCAACTGCTCCTGAAGGTACCAAAAACTAAGCACAGGCTCAGGCGTGACTGTGCCTTTGCTGCGCTGTGCTTTGTTTTATTTGCTATTGGTTTATTGTTCTTATTTTTTTAATTAGTTGATGTTTTGAATTGTACAGATTTCAAGTTTTTAATCCATTCTTGTATTTTACTCTGTTATTCTTCTTTATTTTTCTGTTCAAAACTTTGGCCCATTCTAGTCATTTTAAATGCTTTACAAATTAAGTTGGATTGGACTGGATTAGATTGGATTGGTCGTTATTGTAATTTATTAAACCACAATTACAAAACAGCATTTTTGTCATGGAAAATACTCATTTATATTCAATGCACAGATGCTCTGAGTTAAAGCCTATACATGACAGATATAGACACACACACACACACACACACACACACACTTATTTATAGAACATTTTCATGCCAGCCTCAAATGGTCATTCAGAGAACCGCAGGTGTTGTCAGTGCCACATTGGCTGCATTATTCAGTCCTTTAGTTTCCACTTGGATCTGTACACATAAACATTTATCTATATTATAAAACCCAAGTGGCCTCTGTGTGTGTGTGTGTGTGTGTGTGTGTGTGTCTCAGAAGTCATGCAACATCCAAAAAGAGCAGATTGCTGCAGTTTGGAATACTTATTATTTTTGGTCACAGAAGGCAGTAGTGGAAACAACAAGCTGATAGGACCAATATTTTGGGAGGTATTAGTATTTTTAGAATAGAATTGCCTTACAATCTCATTACTATGCACCGAACACTTTGGCGGTGACTGCTGGACAAATGCAGTACAGCATGCAGGAATGCACAAGAGCATAAAAAAACTACCACAGACCCTGACGATCCCCATGGGTCAACACATCAGTTTTACATATGCTTCACATACTTATTTTACATACCTTTCTGGTTCCTGTTCAGGTGACTGAGTTTTGCTCTCAAACCCAGGGAGGCTGCTCATGTCCACATAACCGTCTGTCTCATTGGCAGATGATAGCACACGACTCGGACGATCAAAAAAGTCTGTGAATGGCACCTGTCGCACAGGCCTCCGCTGTGGGACCTGGAGGTTCTCATAGTCCGAGCTAATGGCAGGAACATTCTCATAGTCAGAGGTATCAGTGTTGGGAAAGGAGATGGAGCGAGGCTTGGTGAGGGGAAGAGGTGTGAAAGGCACACGGGAACGGTCCTCAAACGACTCCACTCGGATAACACTGCGGTTAAGAAAGGCCACAGAGTTCTCTTTTCTTTTGCTTTCCTTGTACAACAAGAAGGCAGGCTCCGATGAAAGTGGTTTAATGGCAGAGCGTGAGTTTAACTGTGGAGAACTAGTTAGGCTGTGCCTGTCTAAACTGATCAGTCTGCTGGGTGTATGTAAGCTGGATTCTGCTGGGTTCTGAGATGTTGGGCTGACATCCACCACAGGCTTACTCTCTGTTTTCCTCCTAAATTTAAGCATCAGGAAGCGCTTTATGGAAGATTTCTTTTTCCTGTTTTTCTCTGAAGAATCTCCCTCGATGAAAAGCGAGGGGGAACTCTTTGTGATGGGCTTTTTGGTGATGTAAGCCAGTTCAAACGGAGGAGGGATATCCACCACAGATGTTGGTGTGGACAAGCCACTGGACGACAGAGGTGAACGTTGGGAGAAGCTTCCAGTTTTAAAAATAGCACCTTTCTGCATTGGAGATCCGTCTGCGTCTCTGTAAACACACAAAGGCATTTCCTGACCCTCCATGGACAGGGAGCGGGGGTACAAGGACAGATAGTGGGGTTTAGGGTAGCTTGTGTGACGGGACGCTGTCTTTAACATGGGGCTGCTGCTCAATGATGGTCCAGTTTGGCCAAATCCGCTCCTGCTGGACCACTGACCAAACTGGACTCCCAAATCTGTTAAATTATTATTAATGCGGTGTGATGAACTGGAACACATCTTATAAACATTTTCACCCTCAGAAAGATGACCTGGTTCTTCATAGACATGTTCATCACTGAAGTCCTGCTCCGTATCAGTGGTGTCGTCCAGAAACGGTACGATGTGACCGTCCAGATCATCTTCATCTCTGAAGACATCCGAGTCACTTGGAGAAAGCAGCTGGCTTTCAGACAGAGAAGAGGTCAGCGAGGTGTCAGTGTCTGTTGGCACTGAGATGGACACCAGCCTGAATCTGGGCTGGGAGTCCAGATGATTCAACAAAGCCTCCGCTGTGAGCACTTTGTGATCCTCATCTCTGCCAGACGTCCTGTTCTGACATGTTCTTACCTTGTTCTCATCAGTGCCATCGCGGCTGTACTTATCACTGCCACTGATCTCCACATAAACCTCAGACGAAACATAGTCTGCCTGCTCATTTACTGTAGCTTTCCCACACTGCAAAAGTTCATCTGTGACCTTTTTATACTTGCATGATGACACTCCACTGCTGGATAGGAGCTTTGGTGTTGTTACTGGACTCTCAGTCAGTCTGTGATCTTTGTTACTTTTGAAGAACAGCTCTTTGTTAATAATGTCCTTTGATGACAAATAATACGGTTCATGAGCTGGAACCTCATGTAAGGCAACATGTCTGTCAGGTATCTGTTTCTGATCCTCACGACTTAAGTCATAAACACTCGTGTTCTGTTCATGTTTACCCTTTATTTTACAGCTGATCTTTAAGTTCATTGGTGTAACTTCACAATCACGTGTTGTCTCTTCCAGTTTTCTCTCTGTTACAGAAATGGGTTTCCCTTCAGCCTTTGTATTTTCACTGCTCAGGAGCCCACATTCATCCGACAGAGACTCTGTTAAATCATCCGCCGTACAGTCACCTGTTTCCTCCTCTTTCATTTGCAGTTTCTCATGCCTCTGTTTCAGCCCTTGACTTTCTGTCTCAGGCCTCTTTGCAGCAGAACAGCAGCTGGCCTCCTCATCAATACTATTCACAGAAATGTCTCCCATCGAGAGGCCATCTGTGTCGGCCAGCGCCTCGCCTGCATCGCAGCCATCAGCGTCCATCTCCTCGTTTAGGTCGGTGTCTGTCATCTCCACTGCGTCCTCGGAGTCGGCTGTGAGTCCAGCATCACTGATCCACAGTGTTTCCAGAGAGTCCGCCTCCTCTGTTAGGATGCTGTCAGTTAATCTCCAGTCCTCGTCCATTTTCTGAACTATATCTTCTTCTTTTTCATCCACTGTTACTTCTCCATCTTTTTGCTCCTCTGAGACAACTTGTAAATCTTCTTCCACTGATTCAAGGATACAGGAGTTACAATCATCTGATGGGGTTTTGTCTACATCCACTGTATTTAACCCGTTCTGTGTTCCGTTTTCTTCATCACCTGTGGACATCAGTAATCCACCATTAATGCATCCTCCCTGGTTGCCTGAGAAGAACATGTCCCTCCCATTGAGCTCTGTTGTGACTTTGGGTTTTGGGGCTATAGAAGGTTTAGGACCCCTGGCTGCAGACATGAGAGGAGAGGCATGACAAACAAATCTTGGCTTTGGAGCAACAGAAGGCTTGGTGCAGTCTGAAAGAACAACAGGAAAAGGAAACTGTAAGATTATGGGCTTTAAAATAGCTTTAAGGTCATTGGTATTGTGTTCCTGTGACCTAAAACCGCTTAAAATATCTAATTTTACAACCGACAAAACAGCACTAATCTGTGAATTGGTCATTTAGATTCACATTCATCGATCATATTTATGTGCTCGCCATTTGATCATTTATTCCATAAATCTGTAGAATATTTAGAAGGTACTAACGATCTGTAAAGCCAATATGGAGCTGAAATTTTTCATTTTATACATCTACACCTAATTATTCAATCTGGTTCATTTTAGAGTTTTATGTATAAAATTAAGGCCATGCATTGTATGCCTTTACACCCTTTGAAAAAGAATACAAAAAAAAAAAAAATCTAAGGGATTTCCCTGACTCACTTCCTGTGATTCAAGCAGAAACCTCTCAGGCTGCCTTTACTGGTTTAAGGTAATAGCGTTGGTAGAACAGGACAATGACAAAAAACATGCACATTAAACTTAGACTTAATACATTAAACTGATACTTCAACAGGATCTTAAATACAGTGAGACTACATGGTTACAGGTTATTTAGTGGGGATGCCTTTCCTGATTCTATAATAATTATCAAAATTTCCTTCATCTTACATCTATAGGTGACTGCAAAGCTTATTTCATTCCATTTCTGCTACTTTATCTGTTTCTTCAATGGGATTTTAATGTGAAAATAGATGATTAAGTTAGAATATGCTGTATATCCCATTAAGAGCAGCATGAAGTGTGGTTTGTTGCACATCCTGTTGTTTCATTTATCAGTAAAAATAAATCAAATATAGTCAAATGAGAATTAAAAATCTCATCTCCTACCTCTACATTCTTCGTAATCACTTGCTCAAAACAACATAAATACACAGAAGAGACTCAACCAGAATGAGACCAAAAACACCCTGAAATCCTACAAATAAATCACCTCACCTGTGTTCATTTTTGCGTATCGAACATCTCCCACATCTCGTTCATGAAAGCAGCGACGACAGGCCCACACGAAGTTTGACCCAAAAAAGTGAAGCGGAGCCCACGACAAACTCTGAAGTGTCCAGACAGAAGAGACTGAAGCTGGTGGAACAGCTCCGTGTGTTTTCCTCTGACTGTGAAACGCTGCTCAGCTGATCGTCGGTGCGTCCTGCGGCGCGTAAAGCAGGAACGCGACTGGAAACCAAATGGAGAGAGGATCCGCTCCTCTCTGCAGCCAGGCTCACCGCGGCAGCAGGTCGGATCAAGTGTGGAAAAATGTGAAGAGCATGTAAAGGTTTGCATTTTAACACGGGAACCATATAGGGCGTAGTAAATGTGAGCAAAAAAAAAAAAGAGTTGACGCACCAGATTTCCACTAAAACCTAAGTATCACAAATATCATGTCTAAACTTTGAGCAATATCTATCACGTGACCATATATATTAGCCAATAAACAAATATGAAGAGGTTAATTTGTAATTCTCAGTGATGCAGCTTTCTGAAAGGTACAGCACCATGGGGACTGTTATCATCATCATCATCATCATCATCATCATCATCATCATCATCATCATCATTATTATTATTATTATTATTATTATGATTATTATTATTATTCCAAAGCCATACTAGTTGTGATCTTATGTCAGCTTTCCTACAGTGATAGACCAGCCATGTTTCCTTTACTGTCTAATTGGTGCACAACAGGCTCTTTTCTACATAACAGGAAGCTGCTCTCCCTGTTTCCTGCACAACCCAACTTCACATCCTTAGCAATTTATGGACACCATGCTCACATTTAACCCCTCTGTGAATTTACTGTGAGTCACTAAGGAAAGCTATTTTTATTGCTGAACAGTGGTCAGCTGGTGAAGATTTATTACCCTGAATAATATCTGTGGTCTCTGTGAAACAACAACAAAGTGGAGGGTAAACATCAGGAGTGGCTCTAAAGGGGACAGTAAAGGATTAAAAGGATGAAATTAGCTATTTTTATTTTTTTTTTTTAAATCTTTTATTTTGATGTCAGCTGTGTTCTTGTGCCAAAATCCCATTTTAAACATTAAAATATGTTTGTGATTACATTTAAATTATGCTATATTATGATATAGTATATGTTTCTGTGCTTATAAAGTTCTATATATGTGAGACAGCCTCAGCTTAAGTGCTTTCACCACACTCTGAGGGCAAAACTCAATCCACAGCAACATGAGAAAACCTAAAAAAGAGCCAGTGGCATATGATTGCACAGTTTGTCGCTACATTCCATAAAACCTTAGAAGGAAAAGGAAAACACACACTTTACTATGTAGTCTAAACAGTCACTTAAATCAAATGTGTTGGAGTATTCCTCTCAGTGCGCTCCTCCTGCTGAGATTACAAACAGCTTTGTCACTAACAGAGTGTTTGGCTCATTGAAAAACATTATGTGGCTGCACATTTGACCCCTTTTTTGTTGGTGCAATAATTGTGTTTTCATGTTGAGTCAATAAAGGGGAGGAAGGTGGGCTCTGCAGCTGCAGAGAATAATGACAAACAAAGCAGAGGAGAGTTTTGGGATGAAAGGGAATAAATCACACATACGACGATATGATATGATTTAAGGGTAAGGCTGATGGTGATAATCTATATTTCTGTAATGATGCGTAATGTTTATGAAAAGACTAGGGTAAACTGCTATAATATATGCTTTTTCAGTGGTTTATTATCCATTTAGCCTCTCTCTGTGAGACTCAACTCCAAAAAAGTGTAATTAAGAAAAACTTGGAAAGTATTGAAAATGCAAATTGAAGAAAGCAGTGATATTTAAATGTACGAAGAACACTTGAAATCGAAGTTCCCCAGTGAAACATAACAATGGAAGTGGATATTTCAGCTATTGTGCTTTTAATTGTACAGATTTTATATTTTTAATATATTTCTTGTATTTTACTTTGTTATTGCTTATTTATTTACTTTTTTAAAATTTTCTTGTATAGCACTTTGGTCCACTGTCTTTTAAAAGTGCTTGGATTGGATTGGATTAATATAATTACATGATTCAAGGAGTTCAAGAAGGAGAATGTATTTTAATATGTAAAGGGTAGGAAGGGTTCAAGTCTAAACTGAACTCCCTGACCCCTGATCCATCAGACAACAACACATCATTGTTCCACAGCTGATAGAACCACATGGACTCAGGGTCACTGTGGTAAACCTTTGTCAAATATAACATGGTTTTATCCACAAATACCTGTTCAAACTTTTCTCCATATCCCACATAAGTCATATGTTGGATCTAGAAGACACAACATATGACTTATGTGCATCAAGAATGGTTCACCTGAAATACTTCATAACATGATGTATTTAGTCCATGAATAAACTTATATATGGAGAAAAAAAATGGTAAAAGAATCTGAATTCTCCCTTCTCTTATTTTGTAAATAAAGGACCTGCAATGCCTTTAAATGAAATGAACATTTATGTTGTAAAATTAACATTTAAGTTGATCAATTTTTTTTAATATGGATAATTTATGGTAACACACTGTTAATTCACACTTACTCCAATGAACACTTTTGAATTTCCATCTAATTTAGACTTTTCAGACCTGTGTTGAATTGGCAACTCATCGTCCATAAGTAGTTGGGACAGTTTCCTGCAACCCCAGTGAGGATAAAGTGGGTTCAGAAAATGAATGAATGAATTTAGACTTTTCACACGTACTGTTTTTATTTATCTATATAAAAAAAAACACACACACACACGCACACACACAAATGCAGACTCCAAAATCTAAATTACACCCAGTTAATAGGAGTAACGCTTTAAATAGATCTAATCTCAATTACTCCTGAATTTATATGTTTGGTCTGTAAAAGCCCCTTTATTCACCAGAAGAACCAGACGACCATGAGCTGGTCATTTAAGTACCTGCTCCTAGGCTCAGAATTGGTTAAAACATCCATCCATCCATCCATTTTCAACCGCTTAGTCCCTTTTGGGGTCACTGGGGGGCTGGAGCCTATCTCAGCAACTACGGACGGAAGGCGGGGTACACCCTGGATGAGCCGCCAGTTCATCGCAGTGGTTCAAACATCATTAATATAATTAGGGGCTTTAAAAATGAATGATAAAATATAATAACAGTGTAAACACACACCGCCACAATCATTGTAATATGAAACAGAAATGAATAGATTCAAGTGAAGGCAGTGGAAAGAAGTTTTAGAAACATACATATGAATAGTATTGACAACATACTGAAAATAAAAACTCTGCAGAAATGTGTTTTCACATCTCAATCAATACAAAGAAAGTAAATCCCTGCTCATTTTTACACAGCACAACACCAGTGTTTTAACAAAAGAAGAGTTCAGAAACCAGTATTTGGTGTAATTATCCTTTTCAGTTGTTGTTTCCATGTGTCTTGTCCTGTCCTTCTTCTCAGCCTTTCACTTATTAGATCTGACCTCATGATGCATAATGCAAAACCTCAGCTGTATTTGATGTTCAGTGGGTTCAGGTTTGTAAATCTGTCAACAACGTTCATACATAGTCATGATGTAGTGAATGTACAGTTACAGTATCGAACAGGATGCGTTTCCTAAAAGATCCTGTGAAACACGTGCGTCTGAAGCTGGAGGTCCATCTCTGTCAGTGTCTCCTGTTTGCGTCAGGCGAGGGAAGAGCGTGTCTCCTCCACTCGGCTACTCTGAGGTGAAACAATAAGACTGTGGCTTAAAAAAGGAACTCCATCTTGATATACTCCTTCCTGTGACTGTTTTCAAGTCTTTCAGTAAAACTAGAGCAGGGAGGGCGTAGCCACCAAAACCTACAGGAGCATTCCAGTTGGTTTCAACCTGGGCCTCAGTGCCCTACTTTTTACCCCATAACATTTTATTTAAAGTTATATATATATATATAAAAAAAAGTCACCTATTTCCCTTCAAGAGCCTCAACTCTGTTTTTATCAGGACTCTAATGTCTCATTGGAGTAACTTTATTTTACCCAAAATATTCACAGGTTGCAAAAAAAAAAAAAAAAAAGACAACTCTTTTCTTACTTCTTGAACATGTCGTATACATGTGTGTTGTCTTACATGTATATTGTACCCAGTTTTTAATAATTCAATAAGGATTCAAAAGTGTATACATACTTCATAAATTACAATAAAGCTAAATAATAAAGCTTTAAAGTGTCAGAAGTGAAAGAAATACTCAGATATTTTACACAATATTGAAAATGTCGCAACCTAAAAATATGACATGTAAAACTTATGAATGGAAAGTGTTACTGCAGTACAAAGACAGGAGCATTATCAGCAAACTATTTTTATTTTAACTGCAGTTTTTTCTAATTCAAAGTAAAAAAAAAAAAAAAATGTATTATGCATAATAGCTCATTTCAAATGTTTATGTTGTAGTTCCTCAGTATGGAGCCACTTATAGATACTTGTAAACTGGTTTGTAATCCAGTACTGAATCTTATGTGACACAAAGGAAGTCACATACAGTATTTGTTGGATAGTTTTAATTACAGGACACATTCACTGTGGCATCATTTATACCCCTCAGTGCCTGTGCAGTCTCAGAGCAAATGCCACAACATTTATTTCCATCCAGTTTTCATTCTCTCTCTCTCTCTCTCTCTCTCTCGCTCTCTTCTTTTTCCTTATATCTTTAACTCCAGATGGTCAAGGTAGACAACTATCCTCATGGATTCGGGGTCTAAAGTAAAGTGTCATGAGATCATTTCTGCTATGATTTGCTGCTATACAAATTAAATTTGATTGATTGATTGGTTGGTTGGTTGGTTGGTTGGTTGGTTGGTTGGCTGTTTTTTGGTTGGTTGGTTGTTTTTGGTTGGTTGGTTGGTTGGTCAGTTGGTCGGTCAATCAATCAATTCAAGATCTTGTATTATGACAGTTGGACCGCCGTGTAAAATCTCCATCACGTCCCAAACATCGTCGTTGTGGTTCTGGACTCCGTAGTGGTTGACGTGTGAAAATGACGTCTTATGACCCTTGACCCATTCGATCACAGTCTGAGCCTGATGAATCCCAGTATTGTCATTGTGGAATATGTCTGTACTTTAAGGACAAAATGGACAATCTGGTCCAACACATAAGACAGTGGTGGTCCTACGTTTACACAGTCTGTCCCCAAAAACACCCTGTTACTGTCAGACATATGTACATATACAAAATAACACTGATGAACAAATGAGGTGTTTCCAGGATAAAAGTAGTGATATTTGATAAGATTTAGCTCATGCATCTTGTTCTTTGCAATTAATGCCAATATACACTGTCCTGTAGCTAAATAAATACAAATACTTAATAAAAAGTACTAACATATGTAACTCTGTAGATGAATGAGAGAATTATTTACTCAAAACATGTTAGAATACACTCACTTTTTAGATTCCATGTACTGTATAATTAGTTATATAAAGTCAGATATTAAACATACTTAAAATTGCAGATACTCACTGATGCCCACAATGTTGGAATAAAATATTTTTACCTCTTCTAATAAAATCTTTGTGACAATGTGATTTATTCTTCATAACGCATAACTGGGACTCATGGTGGTCAAAAGTTGATACTGATGTGTATAAATAAGAATAAAAAAAGGAATTTGTCTCAAAACAGAATTATTTTAATACTATTGGCAAAAGTGTATGTAATAACTATAATTATAAGAGATCTAACAATTATATATCTTAAAAAAAATAAGCCAACCAGGACTTTTGTCATTTGTTTTCCAGTTTGTATTATCAAAGTATGTAAGATCTAGCACATTTTTATCTAGAAGTAGATCAATTACTAAAAAAATATAGATCAATGTAACCAAAAATACATTAGTGGTTAAAAATATCAGTGAATAATGTGAGTTTGTTTAACTTAAATATAGAGAAATGAAAGTCCTTTTTACTATTTGGAGAAAACTGAACTTTGTATATGACACAAAAAAAAAAAACAGTTACATATACATATATATTTTAATCATTTTATTAAAATTGATTTTAATGCCAAATGACTATGAATTACTTTCATAGTAATTTCACACATTCCTACTACACACATTTAGGCCAAACTATAACCTTTATGTAGCCTACATTTACTCACAAACACACAAATATTTGTGCATTGTTGGAAGGACTTTTCTTCTGTCTGTCAAACACAAACTCCTGTAAAACATCACGTTACTGAAGCTGTTGGATTCAGGAACAAACGTCTGTGTCACAGTGTCTAATTTTAGTTCACCTTTGCATCATAATGGGGAAGAACGCAGCTGGACGGTTGTTTTTGTTCGTCTGTGAGAACTTTCTGACAGAGGACAATGGGATTTGGTTTTACAAAGGAAAGCTGTAAAAATACGATTAATGGTGACCAGAAAATTCCAAGAAATGCTTTTTTTTTTACTATCTTTTGTAATGTAAAGTATTTATGTGTCAATATTAAGTTATGTGCTTGTGTGATAATAATAAGTAAACTTACTTCTTTACTACGTCAGGATATATTGTTGTGTCTATAGTGCACAAAGGTTGAAGCCTTACCTGTCAAACTAATATTCATACATTTACATTCAGTATTTGTTTTGCTTTCCAGCGAAGGGAAAGGAAAATAATAGAACAATACACATTAAAATTTGTACTGTGAATTATTCACTTGCTTCAACTTTTACCAGATCAATATCAATTCAGAAGACAGCTATTAATTAAAAGTGAACAATATGTTTATCTGTTTTTTGTTATGGGAGACAATAATGCTGATATCCATATTTATGTGAACACTGATCAGACATCTCCATAAAACCACAGTGGATTAACCTGAGCTGACCCTCTGTCATGACTGATATTTGTCTTCTTCATTAACCTGTCGGTGTTTGTATGTCCCACATGCAGCCTACATTTACACACAAACACGCACTAGAAATGATACACGTTATTTTGTTGATCTCTGTGTTTTGTAGAGCAGCTTAATTTAGATGCTCATTTTGATTTGGAAAACTACCATTAAAGTTTCATTAATATTGAAGAGACATGCAAGCGGGGATAGAGTTTGTTTTTCAGAGACCACATTAATCTTTTACTGAAGGACACATTGAGATGCAAGTAGGCCTTTAACAGCTCCTGGATCTAACAATCAATACCGGCCATGTGACACCGGAGCGGCAGGACTGACACTTCTGCTGCCAAGAAAACATTACTTCCTTCCTCCACAGCATCAAACTAAGGCACAGTCACTGACTGTCACATATCAACATCAAGTTCACTTCAATGTCCTGGCGACACTGTCCACATTTTAATCTCTTACTTGTTATTCAGTTACTCTTGTTCACGTTTAGATAATGTACTTAAGCTTCAATATTGTGTTTTGTTTTTCGGGGTTTTATTTTATTGGTGTTTAATCATTGAAAACAGTGGTGAATTAACATATCATATTATTTTGTCAGATTTTATTTGGAAAGCTTTAAATGTTAGGTTCACAAAATCTGTGTTGCAGCCTAAAGTAATTCTGCTCATGTCATTAAACAAAACCAAACGACCAATAAGCCAAAGGGACCAGTCTAGCCCACAGGATGAATATGTAAAGTGCAAAAATTAACAGTTGCAGCATCTTCAGTGGGTCAGACCAGTAAAATAATAGCATAAAAATTTGTAAATAACAGGCCTTTTATTAGAGTACAAAATGTGTTAATGTGATGTTACTTTAATACTAAATAGCACCACAAAGTACTGCCTCTTTAGTAATTGTTATGCACCAGAGTTCAAAGGTCATTCTATCTGATAGGCCAGTGTCTTGCTCTGCAGTAATGAGTGGGTGGAGGTTATGCTTTTTATATTCTACTTCATGAATGACATGATGTAGCCACAGAACCATGGTGTAGTCAAAATGATACTCTATAAAACAAAGTGTCAGCGTGGAGACCATCCCTTCATCTGTTGACTCTCTGTGTGAAGTTTCCCAGAGTTCCACACTAACTATTCACCTGCTGTAAACCTTCTCCACCTACATTCACCCACGGTACATCACTCGGCTGGAGTCGGGCTGTGGGTAGAGCGGTCAGCGCTGCCTGCATTTTAGCTTGTATGCACCATAATAAATAAATAGATAGATAGATAGATAGATAGATAGATAGATAGATAGATAGATAGATAGATAGATAGATAGATAGATAGATAGCCTGTAAATGTAATACCTCATGCACCTCCATTCCACAATCTATATCCATCTCATCACCATGACAACCAGAACACCACCTGCAAAGGTAGAAAAGAATGCAATACATTTTTGATGATGTGCATAATATAACACACACCGTCTTGCCTTAAAGGAGTCTTACAATCACAGAGGAGTGTAGATTTTTATATCTGCAAAAAACGTCATCCAGTATCATTTTTTATCAGTGTTCAGTTCAATATTTAAACACCTATATATTTTATTTAGCAAAATGCAAATGTCCCTCAGAAACCCTGCAGCCTTCAAGTGTCAAGTGCAAGTTGTAGGACTCTTTGCTGCATCTGTAAACTGTAGGTAAACAATCTAGTGGGTGGTTTAGAGCAGAGTGAGAGTGAGAGTGGACTGCCAATGAGCCCACAGTCCCTTTCCTTCCTTTTTCACTCTGTTTTTCACTTTCACACAAGCTGAATTTATGAGGCCATTACGGGTGTGCATGCAGTGTCAACAGTGCCCAGCTAATATCTTTATCCAGCACCGTGAGGAGGAGGAGGAGGTGGGGGAGGAGGAGGTGGGGGTCTGTCACACGACACTTGCACTGCTCAGGAGACAAACTGCCCACCAAGCTTCCTGTCACGCTCAGCACACACGTATACACGCAAGACATTTAACAAACCTCAGCATTTCAACAGCATTGGTGGGATGCTAAAGGGGCCGGATCCTAACACCATGAATTCAGTCCAAACTTATTTCACACTATTATGAACAAATCAGTTAATTATCAGACAAACTGAAACCTGGTCAGATGCCCAGAAGTCTTTAAATTCAGTTAAGTGCGTCTGGTAAAACACCAATGTACAAAAATATAGCCCCACATGCATTTTGTGCTGATAACAGAACTATTATTCACTTTGTTCACGTGTTTAATCCATAAAGACCCAGGGCTACTTAAATGTCACTTCCCAAATACAGTTTTCTCTCTGTTTAACTTTTCTTCTTCATTATCATTTATTATATTATCCTGTTTTTTTGCTTTTTTTCCATGAAAATCAAAGATTTTTTTACTGATCATACAGGTTTTCATAAAAGCTTAGAGTAAAGTTGAGGGTTATTATATCAGGAAAAGACAAAACAGAAGAAAAAGTGGCTTTTTCAACAAAGATATCAGCAATTTAATGTAAAAACAAGTGTCTCCATCCACTGTCATTGATCCAACTCTATGAGTTTTACTGGTGAATCAGTATTGTAGAAGATGACTGTGTTTCCATGGCAACTACAGAACCTCTGAACATCCTAATGGGTTATATCTGATGACCATGAAAAGATGAAGAACTGTATTTTACATCAATTATTTATATGTATTGTATATGACTTTTATTTGTCTCGAGTTGTTCCACTGGAGGGAAAAAAAAAAAAAAAAACTTTTGCAAGTGCAACTGGATAACTTTGTGGTTAACATTGCAGACTTTGATGTGGAAGGTTGCCAGTTTAAGTCCCAGGTGGGCCCTTAGGCAACACCCTTTACGCTTATACATGCCTAATGTAAGGCATGTAAGTTGCTTTGGATGAAAATGTCTGCTAAATGTAATGATAACAAATGTAAGTTGTTGCTCAAAAAGTTGAAATAATGGTGTTTTCTGACACTTCCCTATTTCTAAACAGACATGATTCATCATTGACCATGTGTAATGGTTACATACATGTGAGTTCTTGTTACAATTTATCAAGAATAAATCACATTGTCACAATCATTTCATGAGAAGGGGGGGGGGGGGGGATTATTCCATCTTTATGGGCAACAAACATCTTCCCTGAAAACATTCAGTGATTTCATAAACCTGCATATAGGATCTGTAGATCTATTAAAACTATAGTATTTAAAGGAATAATGTGTATAATTTTCTGATTGTTTTAGTTTGTGTCTATTTCTGTGTGAAGTAGAAATCACCAACACCTCAATCTGTGTGAACCTTGGTGAAAATTTGTAATTATTTTCCTACAACATTTCTACTACAACCCTCAACAAGACATAGACACAACATATTTAGTGTTTTGCTCAGCTTTATTTAATTTGTAAATATGTGTACATCCATTCCTCACATTCAGGCTTAAATACATTTAAGAAAAATAAGACGGAGTATGGAATTAACATCTGTAAACATAATGTTTCCATTTTCTCAATATTTAAAACACATTTGTGGATTAAGTAAATGTTTCAGGTGCACTTATGTCCTATTTTTGCTGCAAACATATCTTAAGGAGGGTCTTTTGTTATACATTTCATCTCATTGACTTTATTTCATTCATACATTTATATCCATTCCTCATATTCAGTCCATAGCACAGATCATTCAAAAGAACAGATCATTTTAAGACTAGTAATGAGTCAAATAATAGTAAAAATAAAAAAGACTACTTTACTTTTAAATTTGCTCACTGAAATGGCCTTTAGGAACAAAGAATGCTCATGAGTATGTTTTCAAATGTATGATAAATTACTGAAGTGTTTAAAACAATGTTGAAGATAGAACATTAAGAACCATTATTCATCACAGATTTACACCTTTGTCAAGCACTATCATATGTAGTACTCTTATACTGACCTGAACAAGTGCATTTATATTTGATTTACAACAGAAGTGCTGTAAAAACACCAGTTTTATTTCTCTGTTTCACAGCTCTCTTGGTTGTACCTTTCATAGTGCTCAGATTTGTATTTGTATACAAGTAGCACTGATACATATAACGTACTGCACCTTTAACATGGTATTAGTTTGTGTTTATTTCTTTTTTCGTGGATGTTTCTGCTGAACATTTACAAAGGGACAATGATGTCGTAATGTTAATGTTGGTGTCAGAGTTTGACGGTGTTATGCACATGTGCTATGTCTTTTTGGGAAGTTTATTGATAATGAAAATGAAATTATCCATTTACATGTAAGAAAAGTCAAAGGTGTCCAGTAGTAGACATTCACTGTGTTGGCTCTAATTTGAGATTTTGAGGTATTTTATGATCATCTGTGTCATAACGCTCCAGCGGTGACAATATGTGGTCAGCAGAGACTAAGTCTGTTATTTACAACATAAATTCAGCCTTAGTCTCTGCTGTGTTGAAAGCTGAACTCCAGCCAAATGCTGTCATTAGAGGATCCACGGGGTCTTTGTCCCTCTTTCTCTGATCCATCTGCTGCTGGGGAGGCTCTGCAGCGGGGCAGCCATCAGCTCTCTGGCACCAGTCTGTTTTACATGTGGAGGTTTGACACAACGCAGCAGGAGACACATTATGGTCTGGTGGCAAGAGAGGCTCAATAGCTGTGGCAGCATTAGCTCTCATTACATCCACCAACTTATTACAGCTCACCGTGGGGTGATGCTGACGGAGGGTCCTGGGTCTCCATCTGAAGCACCCGGTCTCGCAGTGTGGAGGTGGTGGCGCACCACAGGCGAAGACTCCACTCACTGATGGACCATTAAAGAAGAAGCGAAGCAGTGCTTTCATTGAGCAGAGTGGGATGTCGAGGCAATAATGTGCTTTAATTGTCTGCCCTGTGGATGCTGCTTTGACTTCAAAACACATGATTAAATTAATTTTCTCTTTTTAGCCCTAAACTATGAAAAGACATATTATTTACAAGGGCTGCCAGGTGTTAAGTATTATTTGTTTTTTTATAACTTGGAACTGTGTGAGCTTTATTACTACAAGTTTTATGATTCTAATAACAATAAAGATGATTTCATGCGTTTTATTGACTTGCAGATTTAGAATTAGTTTGATTACAATATGTTAATGTTTGTATTAAATCTACAGGTAGTGTTGGAGTCAACGCCACCTAACTGAAGACCAGAGGTTATCAAAACTAAGATTAGATATACAGGAAGAAATAAACGGAAACAAGTTTGACAGATATTACAGAAATTACGGTAGGATACCAAACCACTTCACTTTCTTTCCTTAAAATGGAAGTAACAGTCAGGTTTAACCCTGAAAGATCTAAGCAGCTTCCACTAAATGCATCTAAAATTGAAAATTTGAATCACTTTTGAACCACAAATTGTATTGAAACATTGAAATATACCAGGTAAAATGCAGTTTTTCAGCATCAGATATGACACATTTGGACGTGAACATGGAAACATTGTAATTTGCTACAACATTGATTCACTAATAAAATCCATGTAGTTCCACAAACGACTGTGGTTGTAGATGCTTGTTTTTTTTTCTTCAGCTAATGATGTTTTTTGGTGGAAGAGTCACTTTTGCTTTTACTGTTGTAGTGGTACATCCACTGTTAATACTTGTTACTCATTAGTAGTATTAACAGTCATGGACATTTCTTCAGGTTTTTAGTAATTATACTAACACCAGCTGATCTACTTTTAACAGTTATCTAAGCACCAATTGCATCCATGTGTCCCCCCCCTCCCCCTCCCTCCCTCTCTCCTCTAATCTCTCTATCTCTGTCTCTCTCTTTTTCTCCCCCTTTACCCTCTCTCTTTACCCAACTGGTCAAAGCAGATGGCCGTCCTCCAGGAGTCA
>JAPSES010000211.1:11200405-11245278 GCA_029822895.1 Maxillicosta whitleyi | reverse complement strand
CAAATAAATCACTCATTTGAACACGTGCAATTTTGAGAAAAAAAACGTGTTACTTTGCAGACCCCAGGAAACCTGCTACTACTTGCGCACTGACCAACACTGGACAATATCTAGGCTCACAGGACACTGTCGGGGGTCAGTCAGTGTGAATGCACGACACTGATGAAGGGGATACCGTAGAGATTCATGTCAAAAATCCTGAACTATCCCTTTAAATATAAAAATATCGACCTTTGGGATAAATGTAAAAGGAGTGTCTTTCATCTTTGGAACATATAAATGTTGCTTTGCCTTTATTATTGCCCATGTCAATGTCATTTATGGTTTTCTATTAAATCCAGCTGTCCTGTATATGAATGTGTTACTCTGTTGATCTACAGAGTGGCACATTTACTGCTCGTTAGATTATTTCATTCATGAGGAAACGTGAAACGTAAAACGTGTTTTGAATTTCAACAATGTTATGATTAATGACTTCCATTACTGGTGTTATTTTTATGGCTATGATTGCTGTAGTTTTCACTGGGTACACACATGCACACACACACTCTCTCTCAGATAATAACAGCATATAACTACCACAGGAAATTCAACCTGGTCTTGGTAATGCCATCAGGCTTTCACTGCTAGTTATTCCCCCTCAATCAAGTCCCCATAAATCACTGATAACGGCATCTGTAACTAATGAAACACTGTTTATAACATGTAAATATTTGCACTTTGCAGTAATAAAAATTTAATATTTTCACTAACAGAAATACGGTGCATTTATTTACCTAACAAAATATTAAAATTCTTTAAGGTCCAGTAGCAAATTATGAATCCAAACCAGCAACAGAAAGGCAGCAAACAATACTTTGACCAAATTGTGTTTAAAGGTGCCTCAGACATGGTATTTCAACCTTTGTGTGATTAACTTGAGAACAAATGTTACAGTGTTACATGTAAATCACTGTAGGACACTGAGCATGTGTGGCCATATATCCTCACACACCTTCTGCATTTAGCTTGTTTGATACTTTGAGCATGAGCTGGACTATAAACTGGAACAATATCATAATTTTGATAAAAAAAACTAAATGTGCATTAACAGCATAAATTTTCTATAGTCTGTATATAAATTCTTCAGGACAGGAATTCAGGATACAACTACTATTTATTAAAAATAACATTGATTTGTGCAAAAATATCAAAACAGAAATAGCATTAGGGACTTTCATACAATGAGGCCTGTCTACAAAAGAATCCTGAGCTTAAAGCATCCATTCTGGACCAATCCTTGAACTACATTTTTTTCTGTTACTCAGACATAAATGCAACATCGTGCTCTGCTGTGCTAGAAAAGATAGTGGCAAAAGAAAGTGATGAACAGACAGCAGGGAGCTTGAAGCCTTTGCAGCAGCTGCTGATTTTCTCAAGAAATTAACCCAAATGTTGTATCTTATGGTTAATTAATTCTGATGTCTTTGCTTTATAAAAGTGTCCAGTATCACTGTACAAATACAATCATCTTCCACATTTCTGAGTTTCATGTCTCATCCCTGGTGGCATCTTGCAGGAACTGATCTACCCTCTGGTTTATGCAATGCAGGTCTTTCAAAGCACTGGGCTTGTCTTCCAGCTCTTCATGGAGACACCGCGCTATTTCCAACCTCCTGTAGTCTTCTGGTTGTACCAGACACCGAATAACCTGAAGAGCACGATCCTTGAGGCTGTATACTGTATAAATCACACAAATATAAAGAAAAGAGTAGAGAAGGTTATTTCTCCTGCTTATAAAAATAGCATATGACAAAGTTTGTGACTGACAATAATGGAGACAATGCAGACAATTCAGTGAGTTCAATAAGCATTATTCTTTATAATATAGTAATATATGATACATGTTTCACATTGGCTTTGATTTCTAACATCACCTAATGACATTTTTGGGCAATTTACCTTCATCATTATAAATAAAAGTGTAGTGACATAAAAAAATAAAAAAAAATTTAAAAAAATTAAAAAGTTGCAACGAGTAGGTAATACATTTTGACTAGCAGAGATTGAACCACCAAATTTGTGCCCAAATCACTTGGCTACTGAGTTGCTCTGGGGAAACAAATATGCCAATAAACCAAGAAGTCAGTGGAATAAAACACTTTGTCAAGCAAGTTAGGAGTTGAGTAAAACTGTTTACATCTGCTCTAATGTATGAAACTTCAGACAAAAAGAACTTGAATGTAAGCACCAGAGGCAGGACAAATACTTAAAAGTAAACTATCAATGGTCTCAGCATAAAATGATAATGGATATCTAAATTTTACCTGGTAAAGTGATATTAGCAACTGCAGGCTGTCCATTCTCTGTTGGTTTAGGGAGAAAAAGCTCTTTGCAGTTCACCTTCATTGGCTCATCAGTGTCTGCATCTCTGAAGATCCAGGGATGACCTGGGAAATGACCATATAGGCTACACGTCATTAAAAAAATCACACTCAATAAAAAGGGTGAAATCTGGATGTGACGCCAGATGACCTCACGAGTAAAGCGCATCTGTGTTGTCCAGTGAACTGATGTTTAAATATTTCAAACTGTGACACTGTGTCATTTCCATAGCAACCTAATGGGATGAAAATAAACCAATGCTGAAGTTGTTTACCAACAAAAGTGTCCATTCTCCGACCAGTTCCCGGCTGTATATCACGGTAAGGCTGAAGTTCCCCGCTGTAATTTATCCACAGTGGTCGTACAACTCGGGAGCTGCGGTTACAAAACACAGCATAAACTGGTATGTCACTGTTGAGGGAGCGAACCAGAGAGACGGCCTGGTCTCCGTCCTGAGGCATCTCCAACCCGGAGCTAAAGCAGGCTAACCGTTAGCACAGTGAGATTAACCACCCCGGTAACGCCAGCTAGCAGCTATCTTCCAAAGATAAAACTCGGCAAAAAGTGACACGGGGAATGCTTTTGTGTATATATGATTATATCGTTTATAAAAACTACAGTTTGTAGTTACTACGCTAAAGCGAGGGTCTCTACTTGAGCGTCTTCCTCCTCACTATTTTGTTTACATTGACACTTCCGGATTGTCACGTCAGGGCGTCAGCGTAATCTTAACTGTGATTGGTCAAAAGAACCACATGTCAAGCTCACGGGGGAGGCGTCAAAACTGACTAGATGAAGAGTGAAAAGCCTATTTATAGATATTAGACACATTTATAAGGTCCAAGTGTTTCATTAATTGTCATCCGGATGTATAAGACATAGCCACTGAGTGTGAGGAGGAGGAAGTAGTTATAAAAGTACAAATATGAGTTTAGAAACATTCAAGTTAAGAACAGACAAGTGTCATTAGAAAAATCTACCTGAAAACGTCAAAAGTAATAAGAACAAAAAATATTACTGCTGAGGACTCATTTCAAAGTATTATATTGTTGTAGGATTTTATATAATTTCTAAATAAAAATCGCCAACTAATACACCAGAATATGTATTTTATGTCTTCAACTATGTAGAGCCAGTTTGACTTAATAATTATGACATCTATATTGATATGACTGAAGGTATGATGATAACTTCTTTGTATAAACACAAAGAGCACATTTCTTTTCTTTTCTTTTTTTTTATTTTATGTTTTACTTTTGAACTCTGTGTAATAGGCTAATGAATATTAATAATCGCAGAGGGGAATGAATAGAGGCTCCACCTACCTCCATCCTCATAAAAAGCTGCGACAAAGCTTTCCACAGCAAGATCAGAGATTCCTGAACCCGACTAACTTCCATTCACCCTTGGACAATATTCTTTTATACGTATATAAATGTTTATTTGAAGGTGGGGAAATCTATTTCGTTTAAGCCTACTCTGTTTTTTCCCCCCTGAATGATAGTGGGTTTCTAGGTCACCAGTAAGTTTGATACTTCACAAAGCAACTGTGTAAGTTTTTAACACTTTTTAAAATATACTCGTACTATATATTCTCTTATTTTCTAGTAGTGCGGTTGGAAGTTAAAAAATCCTGAGCAATGCTCCCTCTTAATAACAGTGGTTTTATGGATGTGGAGGACGTGGCGAGAGACGAGAGACTGGCCAAAGTGGAAATTGCGCTGCTTGGAGTTATCTTCATCAGCGCTGCCATCCTCAACACCGCCCTGCTGTGTGTCCTCTGGAGACAGCGCAAACAGATGACCAGGATGCGCGTTTTTGTCTTCCACCTGTGCGTGGCGGATCTGGTGGTCGCCTTCTTTCAGGTGTGCCCGCAGTTCATGTGGGACATCACAGACAGGTTCATAGGACCAGACCTGATCTGCCGCCTGGTGAAGTACTTGCAGGTTCTGGGCATGTTTTCTTCAACTTACATGATCGTGGTGATGACAGTTGATCGTCACCAAGCTGTGTGCAACCCGATGGTGAAGTTCCAACGGACGCGCACACGACTCAATATCCCCGTGTGCATCGCGTGGGGTGTTTCTTTGCTGGGAAGTCTGCCACAGGTTTTTATTTTCTCACAGGTAGAGGTTGCACCAGGTGTGTATGACTGTTGGGCGACATTTGTCCAGCCCTGGGGACTGCAGACCTACATCACCTGGATCACACTGGTCATTTTCGTTTTTCCTGTAATCACTGTTTTGATTTGCCAAGTGCGCATCTGTCGAGCCATCCAGATCAACTTGTATCAAAAAGCTCAGCAGCAGGGCGCGTCTACCCCCCTCCCATCAAGAGCCAGTGGGGTGGCTGGCATGTCCAAGGCCAGGGTGAAGACGCTGAAGATGACGGTGGTCATAGTCCTGGCTTATATCATCTGCTGGGCGCCCTTCTTCACGGTCCAACTGTGGTCTGCCTGGGACTCAAATGCGCCAAAAGAAAGTAAGTAGTGTCTGATGTTACATTTTAAGTACATTTTCCAAGCTTATGGGATTAATAAATTATTTCTTCTCTATTTGATTTATTTTATCTTCCCTTGTTTTTGTACTAGTTGTAGTAGTATATTGGTATTACGCATAAAATTACATCCATTTACGCACAAACAGAATGCAGTACTAATTAAAGGAAAAATGAACTTCTTTGTAAATTTGTACATTTTTTTGCTTCTTCTCTTATTTCAGCTGCAACATTCACCATCCTGATGTTGTTGGCCAGTCTGAACAGCTGTGCAAACCCCTGCATTTACCTTGCATTCAGTGGCCAGTTCCCTAAAAGACTGGTGACATTCCTGTGCCAACGACATTCTGAAGGTAAAGATTCAGGGCATGAAGAGTTGACACTGGTCAGCACCTTGTACATGAGCTTTAAAAATGCATCTGTGTCTAAATGAGGACGACGCACGAGTGTGGGAACTTTAAGAGCAAGTAAGAAAAAGCACCTGAGCCTGGTCTGATTTGGACTGTGAATCTGAACAGAAAATGCGAAGAGATAATGCACGTCCAACGTTGTCTGTGACATATTAAACATGCGCCACATGACTGAAGGAATTACACACATGTCAATGATACTCCAGATGTTGGATGACAGGCTGTAGATGGGCTATATCATCACATTGTGACCCTATATTTTGATGGTAAATACAGTAAAATACCCCTGTTGTTACTTAATAGAAGCCGGGTGTTAACCTCAGGAGCAGTAGAAGCATATGGGTCAGAACCAATGGTGGAATTTGAGCTAATGTTTACCTGGGGAAACAACCTCAGAAATCAAATGAACTGATATTCACAGCATTGGCAGAGCTGGTGAGTGAAAAAGCATTTGATTTACTGCAGGATAATAGCTCATAATGCAGTCCTGTCTGTTATGCTCTGATGTGAGATGTTTCTAAAAGAACTGCATGAATGAATACATAAATGGAAATATCAGGATGAATATGTTTGTCTTCAGAAAGTCTTTACAAATATGGTTGAATGTAAAGTTTGTGAAACTTCTGTGGCTTCTGTTAATATTCTGTGATCTTGTATTATGTTGATGAACTGCATTTGTAAAATATTATCATATGTTGCTACTGAATTTGTTGTGGAATAAATTAATTGCTGAACTTACAGTCTTCTTTCTTTGATTCCTGCGTCCTGCTATAACTTGTTTAGATTTCACACTTATGTGTCCCGAAGAAGAGAGTCACACCGTCTATAATGTGAATTTATATATTTTTCATTTACTTCTTTATTAAATATAAAGATGTTAACACCTTAGACATATTTATTCTAACTAGACCTTAAATGGTAAATGGTTTGTGCATGAATGACACATTTTCACAGTGAGGGAGTTGCATACTGAAAACTAAACAGGGCTTGAATTATACACAGAGTAAACATGCAGGGAATTTGGCCCATTTATTTTTGGTTACACCACATTGTAGCTGGATGCCATCTGTACCTGGATACCTGCACAGGGCTGAATAAGACCAGGGAAAAAAAAGCATTTTTAACAACATGATACAAAAACTCTGATCCAGACTATGTAGGAGAAAATTGCTCTTGGACATAATTTCCTGTATTACAGTATAGCTCAAGTATCTTAAACAAAGGAGGCAAAGAGTTACTGCTAAATCTGCAGAAACGTTTTTGTTATGTCACTATGGCAGCGGCAACAGTCTCTGTTTCAACCATAAATGTTCATACCTTGATATTGTTAGCGCACTTGTATATGTCACTTGTTTTTGGTGCTAAAGAGTAGTTCTTTTCATCATTGCTGTACCTTTATTATTCATTATAGTACAAAAACATTCTGTAAGTATCCTCAAAATGATCATTTTCCATTTTTAATCACATTCACAACTTCAGTTAGGGTAGAGAAGTGTCAATGAAAAAGTTGCATATTTAAGTAATTGCTGACTTGTGGCTGGCTGAAGGTTTCTGTTGTCCACGGTTACCGTTTACTCTTGCCTTGGTCAAACAGACTCAGGTCCTGTCAGGCCATAAACACAGAAACAGCGGTCATCAGACTACATAAACTTAAATACAGATGTAATTCATATAATTATACCGCAAAGTAAAACATTACACTCAGAAACTTTAAGCCAGTTTAACAGATTCTTCATTCCCTGCAGTCATTGCATCTTTAAAAGCTGGTACTTTTCTAGATTAAATCTGTCTTCAGAGATTATCTTTTCCCTTGTGAATGCTGCCACAATAACTTGATTTCCCCAAAGAGATTAACAACCTTTCATCTTATCTTAAAATAGCTGGTTCAATTGTATCAGGGCTTTCAATAAATTATTACAAACCAGCCTCTTTTACAGTCATTAGAAATATATGGATGGGTTATTCTACTCTATTCAGAAAGATGTAAAACTGATTCCTGGAGGAAAAAAATGATGAATGGCACTGTATTATTTTGGGACATCGTCAAGAGGAATGAAGATGAAGAAATTACATAAGATCAAGTAATTACACCCTGGTAGTTCCCTTTTCAAAGTTCACACTGGTTTTATCCTTTTATCTGGAAATAATAAATAATTATATGTACTTGTGTAAATGCAGACCTGTATATATGCATAATTCACAATAAAAACATAACTTGTGGAAATCAAATTCTACTCACTGCATCATTTTGTGTTTATCAGCAGGTGCCATTTGTCACCTAACTCTAATTTTATGAATTTAACATTATTCATATTGTTTTTTCCCCATTAAAATGTATAATTAAGATGTGATTAAGAATAATCAGGCCTTGAGTGCTGCTTCAAACATCTGATATAAACTAAGCTGAACCTTTAACAACTGTCGTAAAGTCTCTTAACACAGTAAACGTCTACTGGTGGGTTATGTAAATGAATGAACAGATGAACAGACTCAAGTTCATCAAATTTTTGTGAGTTACTGTTACTTTTTCAATAATAATAATAATAGCATTTACTCTCTTTGAATTATACAAGTTACATAACAGCTCACTCAGTGTAATGTAGTAGTAAACTGTCAGTCATTTCCCTTATTTACTGAAAAGATAATAGCAAACACCTGAAATGAAAACAAAAATTACTTTGTTGATTCAGTAGTTATTTAAGTTATATTAATATTTCGATCAGTAATGAACAAAGCATTTGCTTCTATCTCATTAAATTACAGATTTTCCTGTTGTGTTTTTATTCATGCAACATGAAGGATTATAATTGAAGAAACAGAAAATCATCAGATCACTGCTTAAGCCATAGTCAAGTAAAAAGGTATTTATGATAGTAAACTAAACTGATGAAGAATCATGTTCACTTCTTTATGTCTCTACTAGGACAGCTCCTCACGTCATGTCCAAATCACCAGATCTCAAATGCGAAACTCACTGCAATGTTGTTCCTCACATGGTTTTTCCACCTGCAGAGGCTTGTTAAATCCTCACTGCGTTTGCATATAAATGAACCCAGTCCACGTGTATCTGCACTGGAGATTGATACTCTGTAGAAGGCATTAAGGGAGTTTATATGCAAACACATGAAAGCACATAAACAGTTAAGGAACATGTTTGTTTTTCTGTGAACGTGAGGATTAATGAAGACATCACCCTGACAGTTCACCATCTCAACACGGTCCTGAACAGAACCCGACACGTGCTCTCCTAACAAATATATGCAGCATGCCGAGTACATAAAGGTATGACGTTAAATTATTACGCAACAAGATGGTGACAAAACAGGTGACATCGGGGCAAAGCGATATCATAACTGGATGTTTATTTTTCTGTGTTTCACAAAATGACATGAAAAAACAAGCAAAGGCCTTCTCTGGAGTCACATCATCAATTTTCTTGAATGACGCATCCTTAATTTTATTACTGTTACATGAAAGGGTGGAAACCTGGCAAATGATGAAACTCTGCTGTTACAAAGAAAAGGATCAAAAGGTTTCAGAGCAGGATCTGAGAGATAATGAATTATTCTTAGGCTGGAAGAGTCACTGGACTGGTTCATCTTGATGAAATAATATGTGATAATCTGTGAAACAGAAAGTAATCTGTAAGTAATCTGAACAAATATCTGAGGAAGCTCACATTTGAAGATACTTAAGAGAGTAATGTGACAGTTAGTTCTAAACAAAGTCTGTGAAATAACTGTTTAACCCATGTGACATCGTGCTTTGGCCTCAATGATGATAATCCATGAGAATATTTTAATTGAAAGGTTTCCCACTTAAAGAAACTGCCTAATTACTGACTTTTATTTTTGGACAATTCAGATATGATCAAGAGCCAGATTCTACATACTGTAGATCAACAGTTATATTACACAACATATTCCATAACTGCCTCTTATTTACAGTTACACAAACGTGATCCAGCACCTTGCAACAAAAATTGCAAGAATTAAAATCCTGAAACCTATGAAAAACTGAAACAAACCCTGATAACGTTTCATCCACTTACATTTCAAAACTATCAAAGACACTGAGCTGGAGGGTAGGCACACCATGTTAACACGCTACACAACTGAAACAAAATGAAGACGATAAAGCTCTCTCAACCTGCCCTCTCACCTTTAGAAAAAAAAAAAAAAGAAACACGCCTTTAGGCACCAAGACGTCTGTTATTTTCTCGAGCTTCTACAGATAAAGCTTGTCAACATTGAAACTCATCACCTGACCAAACACTGTTTACATGAGGTTTATTATCCATAATTATTGTAATTTTGTTAATTGCACAAAAACTGGTGTGATGATGATTGTGATCTCCACGCACGGCTTAGCAATTTATTTTCACTTCCAATCTTCTTTCATAAAAAAATACATCCAATTTAATTCCGAGGTCCAAAATAACCCCCCCGTCATGAAAGGTCTACACGAACATCAGTGCAACTCTCATTCAGTTTCATGTCTGCGTTCAGTCACATTCTCCATCATACAGAGGAAAGGAGCCAAGGGAGAAGAGCACTGTGCATTAAGCCTTAATTTGTGTTTTTGAGTATTTCAGGTGACCATGAGAACAACAGCTGAACAGTGGTGCAGATGAGGGAGCTGCATGCTAGGACGACCACATGCCAAAGATTCTATTACCTCTTTCTTGTCACGTCCACGTCATCTTCGACTTTTAACAAGCCCTTAAGAAATCACTACCTGTATCGTTTTTACTTTGCTGTTAGAATGCCATTTAAAGACCCAGTGACCTTTTCACTAATATGATGGATTCGCTGCCGGGGGTGACAGGTGGTGTGCGACGCATTGATTACTAAACGTAATCATGGCTCAGACTGACTGAAGATCCAGGCTCGGGGGGTTTGCAGGGTTTTTAAACAATTGAGAGAAGATGGTCCGACGTCACAGGCAGAAGAGACGCGAGCCTTCCCTCGCCTCCTCACCTTCACCCTGGGGGATACGGGGAAGCATGGCAGAACGAGTCAGACCCCAGAAACGAGGTGGAGACAAGTCCTTCTTGGTGGCTGTGAACTTCCAACCCATGTGAGATCCGCAGGTTCGACACTGAGCGATTGTCCAAGCGTAACTGAGAGAAAAACCAACATGTGTGATGAGAAAAAGTGTCATATGGCCCTCAGCATGACAAGACCTTTTATCAGTGCTGGCAGTTCCATGTAACATTTGCATATGTGAATTAAACCGTGGTTTCACACTTAATCTCACACATATATTTCTATACTTGGCTCAGAGATAAAACAGTTATAATGATAATAAAAACTGAAACAAAACTGGTTGGCAAACACAATCAATAACGAATCTGTTAAAAAAAAATCCTATCTCTTCCCTTTTCAGCCTAACATTGACCTTAAATTTATCTCAATAATGGTGAATAAAGTTTCAACCAAAATGACGGAAGCGAATGTGTGCCATCAGATTTTTTTTTTTTGGCTATATTTTGAAGAATTTTTGTAGTTGAATTTTTTTTGGAATAATTATTTTTCATAATTAAATTTTTTTTTATAGTTGCTACGTGACCAACACGCTGTCCAAGAATGTGCATGGCGACACTGCAGTAAACCACACCCACATAAAACAAGAGCATGGTTTGTCACAAGAGTCCCAGCCTGTGCCGCTACGTGTGCATCACATGATCTTTGGCGCGACGTATGATTGGATAAATGTTAGCTCTCTGCACTCCTTTGGTTTTGCCTGGTCGAGATGTCCCTGTTATATTGAAATTTTTAGATTGAATTTGAAATGCACTGTATTTGAGAATATTGAATTAAAAAACTTCTTTTTAGTAACTGAATTCAGGATATGAAAATTTATGTGTAAAACTTCAACAATTAAAAAAAGAAGAAAAATCAAATCACAAAATACAACCATTCACTATCATTGCTTCCATAGATATAACATTTGGTTGCATAGATACTGTATTACCAATACTTTTGGAGTTATTAGCTGTTTTTAAAATTACAATGGGCTTACAGGCGGCTGATAGACAATTCCATTCACAACCACAAGGGGGGGGGGGCTGGATCTGGATCAACAGAAACACCAGAACATGATGGGAAAACCATGTCCAGCTGTGATCGCACACAACCTCGGTCTGGTTCTTACTGTGGCCCGGTTCCTTTCTGCTGCTCACCAGTCAGACCTGGCCTATTAACTTCCCCCTCTGGACCCCCCCATAACACAGACAGACTTTTCTGTGCAGACTCCGATCAGACAGACCAGATTTCAGCAGATACAGACAGAGAACGGCAGTGAGTCACAATAAACTAATGTTCAGTCCTCTGTAAAAGTCTATGGTCCGATGTCGATTCAAAACAAAATGAGGGTCATTATTTTCGTTCCTTATGTTGTATTACACCAATAATTTTAACTCAGCCCCCCATTTTATTAGCACTACTGCTTCTACAACCAGTGGATTCCCACAGCTCAACGTGCTGATGTGAATATTATGAGTTGGTTGATCATTTTGTTGTTGTTTCCCACCTTACGTGATATTTATGTTTGTTTTTCTTACATTAAATCAAGGAATGTTGAATTTGAATCCATTTCCATCTCATTTATTCATATTTATCTTGTACCAATGCACAATCTCCATTCCGAACTGTGAAAACATGTTTGCAATATTTCAGTTTATTATTTTACTTTTGCACTTAGAGTTAGTTAATCAAAAACATTCAACATTAAAAACACCCAAATGAAGAATATGTCAGTATTTTCTTCTAATCTTCTTTGAAAACATGGCCTTTAACCAAAAAATAATACGGTTCTAATTTGGACAAATGTATTCTGAGGGAGAAAACTATTATTTTATTTGAGCAGTTAGATTTGAGTTATAGAGTCCTGTGGAGGTCTCTCTCTCTCTCTCTCTCTCTCCCACTACACTCTGCAGGAATGTGGGGTTGTTGACCGCTCAAATAAGAGGAAAAAATGGTACTTTGACAAAGTGAATGAAAAATTACATCACCCGTCGTAACTCATCGCGGGACAGCTTTAATTTCAGACTACAAAGAGCATCACTATGGATTAAAGTGACCCAACATACCGTATTAAAGTATGTTATACTGACGTGCATTCATGAAAGTGAAAAGCACAGTGACGTGTCTGCATAAATGTAGGTGAGGTTATTATTCTCTATGCTCAGACAGGGAACTACATGCCACATATATCACAATTACCCTGGAAACCAGCTGTGCAGTGTGGATGGCCTGCCGACCAGGTTGAGGTTGTTGGCTTTGTAGACAGTCAAGGTTTCATGAACGTATCCGTGGGGATTGACGTATGCCGCCATGGGGCCGTACAACGACAAACTGCAGTGAGAGAACAGACAGAAGGTGAGATGCCCTTAGTAGTGCTTCTGACTCCAGTAAATGTTTCAACAAGCTATAATTCTTGTAAATAATATGATTATTCCAGAGGCTGCCTGCATGCTAACACTGTCCAGACAAACTACTCTAAACAAAGGATTTTTTCCCCCCCACCAATGTGTTTAATGAGTTTTCAACAAGTGACAAACAAGTCAGGTAAAATGTTACAATATATACAAGAACACATACAAAAAATGCATGTATATAACTAAATTAGTAAAGCATAGACTGAATTCTAATTCACCCCTTGGCCCCCCCCCCTCCATTTTGTGTGCACACATGAAGGGTTAGTGTTGTCCTGATTTTCAATTAGACGGAGGAGAAGGGGTAAGGCGGAGATGTAACAATTTTAATGTTTTATGTTCCTTTTTTTTGTTACTTTTGTTATAACGTTACGATCACTAATGCGTTGTAACCAGGTGTGAGTAAATACATATTTGAAAGAAAAAAAAAATGTTTCCTGTTTTTGCTTTACGACTGTAAAGCTCCTGAAACCGAGATTTTTCAGGACCACGCTAGGAAATAAAGGGGTAGGAGAAATTTCCCATGATTCTGTTGGAATCATTGGCAAAATAGATGTAAACAGCCCGAAAAGTGCAGAAGCGTTGATGAAAGAAACACAAATGTACAAAATGTCTTTGTAAATGACCATTTAATGCCATTTCAATGTGTTATAGATTGCATTCCTGCAGATTATAGGTGATAGCAGTAAAAAAAATGACCATCGTCCATGCAACAGAGGTGGTTACAGTTAGTGACGGCATGGTGAATACTTTTGGAAACAAAGTTGTTGCATTTGTTTATAGTGGCATCGAAGACCGCTGATGATGTAACAGGTCATGAAGGGTAGTTTGATTTGATAGGAGAATGTTTCAACCCTTAACCCTTGCAGCTCCACTTCAAGGGTTAGTGCCAAATGCAAGGGCCAAGGCCTGGGGGCAAGGGGTGAATTGGGATTGGGCCTTAGGATAGAATTCAGTCAAATGGAAGTTCAGCTAACTGCAAGTCTACAATGCTGAAGAACAGGCCAGAGGAATCTAAGGCTCTAGGGCACGTGTTTTACAATGCAAAAACCAGATTTCACCACACTACATCTAAAAGACATTTTTAAACAACAATGGAAATGTATAAATATTTAACCATGGAAATGAGGAAAAACTGTATCATTATGATTCACATAAGCTGAAACTGAGAGGTTTAGGCATCATAGAATCCACTACCCAACTAAAACAAAGCATAAAGTGATAAGTTTGTGCATATTGAACTTGTTGTTGAAAAGAAGTTTGAAATGTTAAATATGGTTAGAAAGACAGTAAAACGTGTAGCTATAATACATTTATTTCCTTTTTTTTCAGCTCCTGTGCTTTGAGATACTTCAGAACTGGTTCCAATAACACAAAAACTAACACAAAAAAATAAAATCCAATATATGTTAAAGAGCAAAAAGAAGAAGGTTCAGTTGGCTTTTCTTTGCTCTGCTTCTGGTTTTGGCTCTTGATTGAAAACACAGCAGCCTCAGATATTTTTTGTCGGCCAGAGGAAGTGTGCTTTAACACTTTTTACATATCTAACTATAGACAGAACCTTCAACAAGCATCACTCATTCACTAAGATTACCTGGTTACTCTAAAGAAAAACAGTTCATGTTTTTTTTTTTTTTTGCCATAAATGCACTGAGAGGATCTGGACAATTTCATCAGCGTAGGGGTTTTTGTGTGTTGCTCTTGCACAAACATATTAACCATCACACATCACAGACAGTTACAAAATTATATTACATAATAGCATGAGTGTGTGTGCACAGATGAGACCAGACTGTAGCATACGGCCTCTTATGTTCATGATGTAACCTCTGACTTTTATGCAACCTCCAGACAGTTAAATTAGACCCAATTAAACACTTCGATAATTATGGCTATGAAGGTTAACACAAATACAAAAGGCAGCTCTGAATTACATGAGGCCAGATCAAGCTAATGTGAACATCAGTGTCAAAAACTTAAGTTCCACCTATCATATCTCAAACAGGCAAATTTTTTTTTAGGTTAAGGACTTTATTTTATGGAACTGCTGACAAAATGTCAGTACTTGTAGGAAAAAAAGATATAATCAATCTAAAATTAAACTAAAAGGACTAAAATATGTAAATGCACTATTAACTTCAATATTTTTTCTTGCTTGTATAAGTGATATTTTAAGTCTGTGAATCTGTAGGAACTAATTATTCAACATTACCAGATCATAGAAAGGTTATGTACAATCCAATTATTTGTAAAATATGCTATGCTATTAGCTGTATGCATCACTTCAGTTGTAATATATATGATAAATAACAGTTTATTAGCATATTTTTAGTGTTTTAGTTCCAGCAAAATCTGTTACCATGACTACTGAATAAAATGACAAACTGCTGTCGCTGTGACACAACATTTATCACTTATCATTTAAACATTTTTTATGCAATATTGAACACAAATGTAGTTTAACATCATAGCAAAAGTCCTGATTCATTTAGTATCAATTTCTTATGGGACTAGCATGTTTTGTACATTTGTGTAAAGTGGAAAAAAATAGTTCATTTGTCATGCAGCAGTAATTTCAGAAAATTTTATCTCTGTAAATTATAATATGTCAGGTGAAAGTACTTGCTGACACCTAATTCATACACATATTAAACATGGAGATAAGTTATTTACTTTTTTTTGTTTGTTTTTTTAAGAGTAATGCATATTGAGTATAAGTGTGTTCTCTTGTTATTGTTGTTTATTGATGTCATCACATAAAAAGCAGAGAATTTTGACTGAAAAAACTTGTATTGGATTTAATCTTAAATTCATGTAGACGGACAGTCCATACAACCAAAAAAGTGTGTGTTTTTACATTATATGACTTGTTCTTTTTCAGGACACAACTAAGATAAAGAGCTTTTCCGGCCTCTTGTTGAAAGAACAGAATACATTGGACTTTTTACAAATATGTCACTGTAAGGTGCACACTTTGGTTTTTATCACTGCCAGTGGTCACTACAGCCCATACACTTCAGTCACTACCAGGTTTGGTGTTTTGTACCAACCGAAACATATGGTAATTGTGCAACATTAAAAACACAAATTTTCAGTTTACCTTCTTTGCATTTAACATGTTTTATATAACGCGTCAGATCACATTTACTGCACAAACCGTCAAACTGTTTTCATAAAGATACTGTGAATCCATTCAGAGACCCTATGTTTAGAGCAAAACTTCTCACAAGGATTCTCGAGACTGCAGAACAAATCTATCTACAGGTATTAATAAAGTGACCTTAAACCTTGACTTGGAAAAAAAAAAAATTCCTTTCTCAGGGAGAGGGTGGAACCTGTTGCTAAGTAAGACACAATGATCTGAAAGACATGATCGGTGGATCATTCCAAAAGGTTTTGTTTTTTAATTACTTCATTATTTTTTTAATGTATTTGAATTTATTTGAGTTTAGATTTATGTCTTCCTCCAAGTGCATTAGGTCATTTCAAGTTAGTTTGAGCGCTACCTAATATTACGTTTTTTTGTGTTTTTTATAATTTCAGAGTTTTTCCAGGTGAGATGAATTCCATTCTAGTTGCTGAAAAAGGTATAATGACAGAAAACATGACATTAAACATGTTTTGAAAAACAGGTCCTGCATCGTGCAAGATTTTCTTAATCTTTGTTCACTACAAACTACGAACAGTGGCGTAACCTGGAATCTATTTAAGCATCTACTGTAAACTTTAAGGGGAAATTCTTTGAGAACAGCTATAATTTCGAAGCATTTTCTTATTATTTACTCCCTGGGAGTTTATGTAAGACATTTTAATAAATACAGCCCCAGGTTTCATTCAACACATGTCAAATATTTAATGTTTGTATATTTCCTGTAAGAGAACAATGAATAAATATACAAATATGCATGCTATGTTCATAAAAATCTATAATTTCAGAGTACAGAGAAAATGATGTGGATAATTTACAAAATAAAGTAATGAAAAAACAATATAAGAGTGAAAACAAGAGTAAAAGCTGTCGTGGTAGTCAAACCAAAAACTGTGCTCTCACCTGAATATCTCATTTTTCGTGGTGATCTCTGTGTCCTGGCACTGTTTACAGCATAGCGAGGTGCACTGAAAGAGAGAGAGAGATCAGTGTAAAAAAAACATAGACTAGTAAATGCTAAATGTTCCATCTAAAAATACCCCACTGATTATAGATAATAATAATAACAATAATCATCCTCATCCTTTATTCTTGCACAAGAGCATCTGAGCAGAGTGTGATTCTAAAGACTCTCCTGAAAAAGGATTATTTTGTTCAATCATACAGGAGGAAATCAGCTCTTCCTTGTCTCGGAGCAAACATTTCCTGAAAATTTCATTAAAATCCATTCATAACTTTTTGAGTTATCTCGGTAACAAATAAACAAACACATAAACAAACCCAGGCAAAAACATTACCTCACAAGCGATACATTAACAATGCATCTGTAGTGTCAGCTTTACTCTAAAGGCAGAGTAATGTGTAACATGCACTGAGAGGTTGAGTGTGAACTTTTGATCTTACCTGAAACTTGCAAAAACTACTTACAAATTTTAAAAATTACCTAAAATGTATATAGTTGTAGGCTTCTAAATGTATGAAGTTATTATGTGATGTAAAGATAAATACACCACGTAATAAGTTTAGTTTACCATTTGCTGATCCATGGTTCAGACTAAACTTTGACCGTTCTGACTTTGTTTGGATGATTCCAAACAGATCTTTAGTGCAGCTACTGACAACACAAAAACAGAGCAAGGCTAACAGAGATTTAATGTAAACTATCAGCAGGCGTAGGTTATAAGGCAGTGTTAATTTGACTGACTGTCAAAATAATCAGCTATGAGTCTTGGTTTAAAGAAGAAAACTTGATGACACCATAATGTGTGTAAAACAATGAGCTTTATATTGAATTCACAGTGACACAGTCTGTGGATACGTAGCACTAATTTTTTGTTGGTGATTTTGTTGGTCTTAAGTGTGGGAGTTTAGAATATGAATGCTACATTTAACCCCTTAAAACTGAAATATCTGAAATATCTACTGAAATGTATTTGTTGTTAAATGTGGACTACAAATGTGTTCATCTTCAGCTTACTGTCTGTGCATGATAAATGTATGTTAAGAATAAAAGTGTTCTGCGCTGCACAGTCTGGTAATAGTGCAATTTGACTTTATAATCTGATAACCTGTAACATTTTTCAGTTCAGTGGGAGTAGGATGTAAATGTGTTAAAAATCCATCTAATCATTTGAAATGTATTTGCGCCAGGACCAAAGCAGACTGTGACTGTTCTCTAGAGTGGAACTGTGAGTGTGGTTTAAATAAAACCTGAATGAGTACACAGACAGCAAGACAAAGACCAGACTGTTTGGTTCTGTTTATGTTATGTAATGTTGGTGTTAGTCCGGGGCTGAAGTAGATCAGAGCAAGTGATAGATACTTCAACACCTTCCTCAATCTCTACTGTCTGGGTACAAACTGCTCCTCCTGATTCCCCCACACCTCAACCCCCCTCTCCCATTAGACAGGTCAAAAAGTTTATTCACTGTGCACCAGTGTGGTTGTGACAACACGCTGTAGAATACTGATGACACTGTTTACACTGAAAAAATCGAAATATGCATCAATCAAATATCCAACTGATTTCTGCTGTGTGAATAACAGATGTTCCGTATAATAATGGATGATAAAACCTTGTTTTACTTCCCCTTAAGGTTTGTTTTTTCACACTGTAACATGGCTGAAATAACACCTGCAAGGCTTCAATAGGCAACAAATTCTATAATGTTATTCAGTTCTAAAAATGCAGAGTGGGTCCCATTCTAATTAGGCATTTCTTACTAAAAGTTAAAACTCTATAACATTGGTTATTAATTACGCTGTTTGGTGTGTTACAAATGCAATAACTAACCTATAAGAAGAAACAGTTCAACTACAGACAGTCAAAATTTTGCTTTGAAAACGGACTGATGTTAACGTTGCGATGTGTTGATCTGTGTTACTGAGAAGTGATGCCAAAATATCAAAATTATGGGCGATGGTTTATGGCATTTGTATTGAACCACATGAAAGAGAAGTGGAGTTGCATCTAATAGAAAAAAATCTCATGATGACATGTTTAACCCTCCACCTCTCTAAAAACCCCTGAGGTTTAACCGCCTACACAGACCACTTGAATTAAAATGTTGAAAGGTAATTATTTTGTATAATTCACTGATTGATGTTGTGTGGCCAATTTAATCCTATTATTAGAAATTTGACTATAAACAGAGAGAAATTAAAATGCTTTATACTCGGCGTACTTCAGACAGTATAATCAATAAACCTCAGACATAAAAGTGTAATACTTTTTGGATGATACTGTGAAATGGCCACAATCTCAGACAATACAGTGATACAAATTTACTGCCCAGCACTACTTCTGCATACATGAAAACAGTATATTTACAAATTATACTATTAGTATATTTTGTGTTACACATTTATATATTCATAGCCAGTAAACCACTTGCTTGATTTGGTCTATCTCAATGTTTTAAACAAACATTTTTCATTCATTTGAACACATTTTTGGTGATTTAATGATTAACAATGGATGTGTACTATATGAAAATATATCGTCACTGTCAGGTGGAAATCTTGTAAGTTTATTTTTGGTGTTTTGTTTTTGTCATAAAACCATTCTATTGTTTATAGTCTTCACATTGGCTTGATGGTTTTTAGAAATATTCAACCAATCAAAAATGTTGAAAACTGCTTGTAACTACATCTCTTAACTCCATTCATTAATTTATTTTGAACATACATTATTTTCCAGTTTCCTGAAAAGTAACCATTTTGGACATCAGAGGTTTCCACCCGACAGCAACAATATGAAGTATTAGTGGTACCAATTATAAAACTAGAAAAGCACTAGGAGAGCGCAGACCTTCGCCAAGTGCAACACCTGATCACCTCCAAAATTTAAACATCTGTTCCTTGTCTCAGAGCGAACATTTCCTGAAAATTTCATTAGGTTTGGTCAATAATTAACCGAGATACTGAGAATGTTAACAAAAATTTCAAAGTGATCCAGAATCCAGGATTTCTTCTGGATCACCCCCAAAAATTAATCGTTTCTTCCTTATGCCATTGTCAAAAAATCCTGAAAATTTCAACAAAATCTGTCCATAACTTTTTGAGTAGTGTTGCTAACTAACAGACAAACAAACCCAGACAAAAACATAACCTCCCTGGCGGAGGTAACTATCTCTGCTTGTGTCACAAACTGGGATGAAATCTTGTTGTATAACCACATCTGCTGTCTGCTCTCTTACCCGGTCCATGATGTCGAGCTCACATCGGAGTCTCTGGATGGCACTGCCGATCTTCAGTAGCTGAAGCCGCAGAGCATCGTCTATGGGCAGACAGGCAGCCACTCTGTAGGAGAAGTCTGACATAAAGCAGGCAGAGAGGAAGGAGAGGGCGATGAAAGGACAAAAGACAGAAATAACACAAACAAAAGTGGTACAAGTGTATGTGGGTACACGTCTGTGATCCATCTGTAATAAACTGAACAGAAGCTGACCTACGGCATTCGTCGGGAGGGAATCTTCCTTCAGGTTCTCGTCCCATTCATGAAGCTGTTTCTTTACTCTGTTCATAAGTGACTCCTGGGAGGTGAAACAAAGGAAGCAGATAAAACAAAGTTTATATTTTCCTCAATATTCTATTTACAGCAGGTTTCCATGGAAGCAGAACGCAGCAGAACTCACCGAGTCATAAAGAGCGTAGACCCATGGTGGCCAAGGAGTCACACTGGCACAGTGAAACTTCCTCTGAGACAAATAACAGACGACCCAATTAGTCAATACATCTATCCACAGTCATTAGACTTTACCTTACTTTCACAACATTAATAAAGCTACTAACACAGATTTATTACACAGCTTTATTAAGTATGTGACCCTGATTGGTGAACGACAACATCCTATTGTCTGTTATCTCTGTACAGACAGTTACTATGGGCACAGATCTGTTTACGAACACTGGGGAACATTTAAATCAATTAAATCATTTGTAAATTAAAATCTGTAATCAAACTATTGATGAGATATTGTACAAAGACGTGTTTATTAGTGTAACATAAACCCCCTCAGGGAGATTCAGGTCCTCTGTTATCTTGTCAAACAAGAAAGAAAGGTATAAAATTTGCAAGGATTAAGTGGATCTAGTTACAGAAAAAGAATACAGTACTCACAATTATGTTTCATTTGTCTAAACTCAGAGTATGCCATGTTACACTGTAATGTTTTTTTCTGTTCCAACACAAACTGCATCCAGCATTAACCCAATAAGAACTACCATTATAAACAGACCACCTAGATTTATTTATGATGTTTTGTAATAGTCAGAAAATGTATTTTTGCCAGTTCTTTTGCACCTTTTTTCAGGCATTAATTATAATTGTTATATGTAATAAGTACTTAAAACAGTATGTTATAGTAAAAAAAATAATAAATTGAATTTTAATTTATTATGAAAAACAACTGTAAATGTACAGGCAATGCCTTGTCAATAATAATAATAATAGTCATTATGGTAATTTGAATGACGGCGTATGCAGAGACACAATCATCTAAAAATGGTAAAGGTATTATACCATCCCAACTCCTACATTTGACTTTGGACCAGAGTTAATGCCCCCTTTATAATACAAAATAGACAAAACGAACATGAGCTCTAAACAAAGGACTTCGATGTTTTCAAGGCCAACCACAGGCCACAGTGACGTCACAGGCAGAGCAGTACAATATGCAGCTTCACCACTAGATATTCCACATTTCAACAATATGAAGATACTTAATAAATATCAGTCGATTTGGCAAAAATATTGCAAAACTTTTGTTTGGTTGAAAGAATGAAAGAGTGTTTGCATTTAATGCTTTTACTCAGCATATACGTACATGGAGGCGTCTAACCATAAATGTTAATCACAATAATAATTTTTATTGGCCATGTAAACAGCCTAATTGAAAAGTTTTCATTTTTCTAACAAGAACATAAAGTGGAATACTGTGTGTATGTAAATGAAGTTCATTATGTGTGTTCCAAATATGAAAGGATGTAAAGTGTGTGTTTCTGACCTGTTGATAGTTACTCCACCAGCACTGAGCCTGTTTGAAGCTCTGAGTCGGGGCTTTAGATGAGGGCTGCACAGGGAGTCTGGACAGGGATGTCAGCTGCACCGCAGACAGGGGATCTGGGAGGATTCGTTCTGGAAGAATCTGTACTTTAGCCTGTCTGATCCTGAGGAGAGAAACAAAGGAAGATGCTGTCACTACTATTAAAAAAACAGAAGGAAGGAGGGAAAGGGAGCAACATAAGACAAAGGACGCTGTACTGATGAATAACAGATTAAACAAATGGTGTGCTAGCTGCATGTTATCAAGTGTGTGACAGGAGGTTTGTAAATTCAAGTGCTCTCAGTGAACTCTCTAGAGCGCACAGATGCAAAGAGATTCCACATAAGCAATAAAAACACCTTCAGGGACATTTGTACAAAATAACCACATCAGAATGCATCATTGTTTATCTGTAATATGGTCCTTTCTGTGCCATTTCACAGAAGTTGTGGCAGAAACATGAAGTGAACATTAATATGCAGTACCTATTATTTCACATTGAGGACACAACAGCAGATTGTATCTGAGTAATTATATCTTAATTGCTATAATTGCCGGAGTCGCAACATGAGGTCAACCAGATTATGTCAAGCTCAATTGTACACATTATATAACTGCAACAATAAAATGAGGGAAATATGTCTTTATGAAAACTTGGTTTTATGGCCAGAAACCTCAACAGTCTCCAGGGTAATGGAAGAATGGAGGAAATAAGCAGGCGTGATCCATAGTATGACTCCACCAGTTAAGAAGGAAGCTTTTCTTTGTAGATGCATTCATGGACATCTAACTTCCACCCTATGTTGTAAGTGACGTCAACTTGGGAATGACTAAGACTGTGAGGCTGCAAAGACTCAAAATGGTATAAATGGGAATGTGACAGCACTTAAAATAGATCATGTTACCTTGATGATGCCAAGATATTTTTCATGCTACTGCAGGTGTGGGCTTTTTGATCTTCTTTACAGCGAGTTAGGACTTGTTATTTTACTATGTTCTTCTTCTTTAACTATCTTTTTAATGTTGCTTTCATGTCTTTAGCATGTTTTACATATTATAATTTTAAACCAGTATTCCCTGGAGGATGACATTTTGTATCTCAGTGGGACTTTCCTGGATAAATAAAGTATTAATAAATTAAAATAAAATAAAATAAACGGACTTAAGCAGGCTATTGCTTTATCTGATAGTCTTCCAGGCTCTTGTTTTACAATGTGAATGAGTGGTAACTGTTAGATAATCAGTTTCCTAATTTTTGTCAAAACACCACCATCAAGCAAAACTGAAACATGATTGATGAATAAACTAGATGTGTATTATAGGCAAGGCTTGCCTTTTATGTGCCACCTTAAATGTGAATGTAATATTCTTATGTAAATTTAAGCACACTTGTATAACATATTTAATGCTCTGAGGTTTCCCCTAGTAACCCTGTGTTTTATATCTGAATACTATGAACAGTGGGTAGTTCTTTCAGGGAAAGTGTGTAGAAATGCAGATTAAGTATGCATAAAGAAAGAATTCATAAACATAATGATTTGACAGTCAAACAGCTATAATCATTCAGAGAATTGAGAGCAATTTGGCACAAAAGCCTTGAAAGAGAAGCTTCAGAGCATGTCATCAAACTGAAATACTTAAATATGCAGTGTAAAAAAACAAGTTGTATTTTCTTCAATTCATTTTTAGACACATGTAATAGGGTCAGCCTGCCCTCTAGCGGTAGATCATGATAATACAGTCACATAGTTGTGGCGACATGGCTTATACTAGACTTTCTTCTAATGCTGTCATAAGCATTTCCTCTTGACCTTTGACCTTCACATTTCCAACTTCAATTTCAACGTACCCATCTGCTTGAGTTCTTATCTCATGGACCCTGAACCTCTGTCTTCCTACAGCTTTCACTTTTACTGTTTCAATGCCATATTCCACTTCCTCTCGGTATGCATAGATCTCAGCTGTTGTCCCAAACTCTGCCTCCGGCTCACCAGCATCACTGCAGAAACAGGAAGAGCACGACACTATAATAATTCAAGACGAAGTACACAAATCCTTCATTTCCCATAAAGGAAACTGAATCATCTTTTCATTAGACCATGAAAAGCAGGTCCTCGCCTTTGTCTTTGGTTCAAACTCAGATAAAACTGAGAGCATTACTACATTAATTTCTCTATACATATAGACATTTCATAAATCAAAGCTTAGTACTGATAAAGAGATAATAACTGAAATGAATTGTGAGGCCACTGAACATTTACATGTCTACTTGTAATATCACTTAAAAATTATTTATGTCTTTGTAATGTTTATGTACTGAAGTTAAGTCACACAGATAAAATTATTGAAAAGATATTGTTCTTTATATTTTAGACTACTATGATTAGATTTTTGAAGTTCAGTTCCACCAAACTACTTGTATTAAGTCATTAAAAAAAGTGGCCATATGCAGTAAAACAGAAACCTAAAGAAGGATTAAACTGAGATGCTTTGAGACTCACTGACAGGTGAATCATGATCAAATCATATTGTGAAGCCAGTGAAGATTCATCTCTTTAATTTACTCAGACATTAAAGAGCATGTTTGTTTATAAAATAAAACTTGTGTGAAATATGGACTTTCCTTTTCCTACATCTCTTCAAATGGATGGATTCAGATGCTTTAACACTGATATGTACCTATGTGCAAGCACAGCAAAAGTGCGGTCTCTCTGGATGACGCTCCGCATCATGCTGACCTCCTGTGGCCTGAAAAGCTGCAGAGGCAGCGTCTGACCTGGAACCAACATCACAGCTGTGTGTGGCAGTACAGGAATAGTCTGACAGCTGTCATCATCATGGACTGTGCGGCCATGAAACTCCTCCATGTCTGAACCCAAGTACTGCCAACACAGAGACCAAATCCAATGAGTTTAACCACTACACACATTTCCAGCAACCAGTGATGACGTGTTTCCTTTGTGGGTTGAGAAAATCTTCCTCCTTCTTAATCCAAATAAACTCCTTTAAAAAAAAGATTTGCTGGAAAAGACTTGGCCACAAAAATGACGAGCCTTGTTTTTCTGAGGTGATGAAAACTTATCTGTTAAAATAAATATATGATCTTACAGAATAAGACACAGTTATGTAGATGAAACCATATAACAGTATATGAAGTAGTTCCAATGAGCTCAACTGTACACACGTACAGCAGTAAAATTTAAAATACACATTAATATAGAAGTAAAATGACACAATAAATATATATAATTTTACTACACAGCGATCACTTAAATTTCATACTTTAAGTGCACTTTGCTGATGACAGTTATACTGTACAACTACTCATAAAAGTTAGTGAACACAGAACTCTGTGGTGTTTTCTGTGGACAGCATTAATACTAAATGGGTTTGTTCTGTCAGCACTCACGGCATGAGAGGTGGGAAGACTGGGGTCAAAGGTGATAGTGTTGGGCTTCTCTGCCTCCTCACTGTCTCTGTCCTCAGTCTCCATGTCATCCTCTTCCTCCTCCTCATCCTCCTCTTCCTCATTGTCTATCATGGCACAACACAGACACAATCGGAGTTTAGCTCAATCTGAGGTTGGTTAGTTCGCTGGGTGTCTCCAAAAAGAAACAAACACGAGGGTAATGAGACACTGTAATAAATATAAAAGCGAAACCAAAGGTTTACAATGTCTCAGACATGATGTGAGAACGGACAGTGGCCTCTTTGTGCACAAGTGTTAGCTTCATTTTAGCTAATAGAGAGATAAGACTCTGCTGGTCAGAGACTGAGCGACTGATGTGTGAGTATAATGTTACCTGGTAAAAGCTGTATCTGGTTTCCCATGTTGTCGTTAATGTTGTCTTCACCTCCACCCCTTTCGTCAGCCATAGCCTTCTGTTTACAATACGAACTCTTCTTCTACGGCGTCTTCAATGAAAGGTGTCATTAACTACAGTCGACTGCCTCCTGTTGGTCAGTATGTAAACCTGCGCGCGCGCACAAATGCACAGGTCATTCTATGGCAGGATTTCCTAAATGTTTTCAGCTTAAGACCCAAAGTACAAAAAATGTGGTCTTCCTCAGGGCCCAAATGTATAAAACATCTGTATAATTTACCCCTTCGGTAAGGTGTTCTGTGTTACAGGTGCAGTCAGTAAAACTACTTTCCAGGATCCGCTGAAATAGGTGGTACTTGCAGCAAAATAAAACCATTCGAGCATGAGTAAAAGAAGATAAACATTTCTGGCAAAATATGAAACCAAAGACAAATAGTGCCAGATTCTGCTGGGGGGGGTATAGCATATATATTACCGGTCAAACGTTTTACATTTTATATTTTCTAGTTTTTTATTGAAATTCAAGCAATTCAAGTCAGGTGTCCCAACTTCTCCCAATTCCTTCCAACCCCCTCTGTCTGCATAAAAGTAGTGTTGGAACACACTTTGGTACCATACCATTGTGATCATTATATGAACAGTATTGTACTATAGAAAGTAGTGTGTTACTATAAAAATGGAAGGAAGGGGTAATTAACAATAGGAGAGAGACAGACCACAATAACATTTAAGCATGTAGGTCTTTTCTGCAGAGAAAGTCAAGGTGTCAGAGAGTCCAGTTTCCTTCACCATCAAAAGGTACAGATCAGAAAATGGGAGAAATGCTGGCAGGAAGAGGTCTGTCAGACCCAAAGCCACAACAGCATCAGAAGATATGTTTGTGAGAGCGAACAGCTTGTGTCATAGGAGACTCACAGGACAGCAGCAAACACAAACACAGCAAAATAGTGGTCATGGTAAGAAAGTCTAGGTTTCAACTGTGAGGAGAAGACTTTGAGTTACAGGTTTGATGGGTCAAGTTTCATCAAGAAAGTCATTGACATGTACAGAGTGAAAGGCACCTGACCCAAAATGGCTACCACAGCATTCTGCAGCACCATGCAGTACCTCTGGGTTGGGCCTAGTTGGTTAGGGGTTCATCCTACAGCAACATAATGAGCCAAAAAATAATCCAAGCTTTGGCAGAACTACCTTAAGAAGAACACAATAGCAAGTTTGAAAACATGGAGTGTCCAGCATGCCAAAGACTGTCAACAGGGCTCAGGTCTGGACTCTGAAACAATGTGAGTCTGACGAATCCTACTCTTGCCACCTTGGAATATGTCTGTTTCATTGGGAAAAAACATCCACTGATGTTCAGACCTGGTCGTTCAGTAGTTTCAAATGAACTAACTTTAGACACAATACACATAATGTTGCTGAACCTGACTGGATCAACACGTGATTATAACACTGCCCCCACAGGTTTGTACTGTTGTCTTGTACTGGTTTTTAAAAGTTTCTACATTCTCTGCGACCCTGAGGTTCCCTGGCTAGCTGTTCCATAGGCGAGGAGCATAATGCTGAAAACCTGCCTCACCCTGAGCTTTTGTGGAAGCTTTTTTTAACAATTAAAAGGCCAGTGCCAGAGGACCTCAGGGTCTGTGAGAGTTCATATGGTAAAAGAAAATCCAAGATAGGAAGCAAGACCATGAAGACCTTTAAAAACTATTAAAAGGAACATAAAATCAATCCTGAAAACCACTGGGAGCCAATGCAGTGATTTTAAAACTGGTGTAACGTGAGCCCACCTTCTGGTCTTCGTCAGCACTGGAGCAGCTGACTTCTGAAGAAGATGGAGTTGTGAAATTCTATCTTTAGGAAGACCAGATAGCAGGACATTACAGTTCTACTGGAAATAAAAGCATGCATCTGTGTTTGCGCCAGAGAACTGGATGGACTTTGGCTATATCCTCAAGATGATAAAAAACCCGTTTTTACAGTGGATCTAATGTGGCACAAACGTGAGCTCAATGATAACACCCTGGTAGTACTGATTATGTTGTCCTTTGACACTTCTGAAACTGCACCATCGCTGTAGAACTACAAGGGAAATGCCTTAAGCGTGGGTTTTAATTTCATCTTATTTTATGTCCTTTAGGACATCATTTTTACATGTTAACTCAGATTAAGCTTAAATCATGAGTTGACATCTATGGGAAATCACCTTAAATTTAGTGTGCTTAAATGACACTAAATTGTCAGTCAAATCTAAGCCTGCAAGTCAGCCACATGGAAAATAGTTACATGAGCTGTTTTAGTTCTAAGACCACTTCAGTAATTTTTTCTTACGCCCTGAAAAGATATCCATCAGTATTTGAACCAAATATTATATCCTGAGTATACATGCCTGGTGTTATGCCAAAAACACAGCTGGCATCATGTGAAACATTAAAAGAGGCTGGAACTCAAGGTCAATTTTAAGAACATAGTTCATTTATTGTTCAAAACACCATGAGTTGTTTTATAAGATCTTATTATGGTCCATGAACAAAGCAGCTGTAGTTTTGATGTTCCAAGATCCGTCCAGTATCTTGCCGCATTCCAGTCGGCATCCACAGCAGGCTTCATGAGAAAGTGTGGTTGTCTGAATTCGGTGGCCAACAATTCACCAAGTCGGTTCCTTGCGATCGTACTGCCACCAGACAGGATCACAGCTGGTAGGGGATGAGGGCTTACTTTGACCTCTGCCTCATCTTTCTCCTTTTACGCTTCAGCCTATTGAAGACAGTGAATTTTACATTAATACTATAGTCATCTTAAAGAAATATTTGACCACTTTATTCAATCCAAGGGATTCTACTGTTCTATAGCCTTTACAACACTACATGTACATCCAGTGCAATGCAAAAATTCCTTACACATACAATACTACATCCACAATATTTCATAAAAACACCAAGCATCAAATTGGTTGTACAATGTAACCACTTAATTTCCCAGTTGTGAGCAAAGTACAAAACAAAAATATTTTAGTTACCTGCGCATACGCTTCTTCCTCCACTGTGGGGGTAGAAAGTGATAGTCAACAATTAATGACGTTACATTCAACATTTATGCACACAATTTACTGATAGATCGACAAAGCATGCGTGATGTCGAGAGAACGTAGGACAGATGAGAGCAGGGATTAAAGTCTAAAATTTAAGTACACACTACAATAAATTCATGCAGATTGAGATTTACCAGTACCAATATGACATCGCGCACGAGTGTTAGCTTTCAGTAGCATTAGCAATATTATGGAACAAAATTAGTATTACTGAGCCCACGTCTAGTCATAAACTGAAGAGACGACAAGTAGATAATTAAAAAATACAAGGGTTAAGTAAAAAAGCTCAAACAAGCCAAAAAGAAGAGGCGCTCAGTTCAATAGATGTCTGATGCTAGCTAGCAACTGGAAACCTGCAGAACATAAGACACTTAAATCAAGCCAGTGGAGTGTTTGTTTACCTTGGCTCTCATCGTGTGGAGAGTTTCTGTCAAAAGAAAAGAAATAAATATATTTAAGTATTTGGATGACGGGTAAATTTTAATGATTACTTTGGATTGTATTGCGGTGAAAACAATTCTCCTACCTCAAAGCGAGAAGAGCAACGGAAAGAGGATGTGACGGAGGAAGAGGGCGGTATTTATAATGTAACTACGTCATATTCAAGTGACACCCGCAGTGGCTCTTAGGGAAATGTAGTCATGTCTGAATTCCGTCATTTTAAATGTATAAATATCTCATTTTATTTTAAAGGTTGCCACTGCTTGTTCCGACGACGTGTTAGACTGTGCTACACTTTTACCAATCACAAAATTTGTTAATTTTTTAAAAAAAAAAAAACTTTTTAAAGGTGTCCGTTTTCTGATCGACAGCCCACAAGCTAGCAATAACAACACTGCCATCCCCCAAAGTAATCATTACACACGTCCTATTCACTTAGTTTTGTGTTTTGCAATTATAATTTTTTTTTATTTATTTTTTTGGTGCGACTTTGCTGGTTAGCAGTTTTCAAGGTAATACGTCAAGATAACTTCAGGTGACAGCTGCTGATGCCCCATTATTTTAGCCCCATCAATTTTCCAAAATTACAACTTAAATAGGCATCAAGTCTTATGTGTTGAATCCTATTGTCATTTCACGTACATGAAATGAAATTCGTACTCAGAACCAGCAGTATACAGTCATAATAAAAACTCTAAAAACAGTGATCACATAAAAATAAAACCTAATACTTAAAAAATAAATAGGACAGAGACAAAGGCAAATGTAGGAAAACATTTTTTATTTCATTAGATGTAAAGTTCCTTTGCCCACTGATTGAGCTACAAAGCAGGATTTTACTTTCACAAGATTCGGTTGTTGACAAATCTGGTCCAGTAACATCTCAGACCAACTCAAAACCTGAAATGATCGTACTCTACTGAAGACACCCATGGAAGGATTTGGAAAAAAAAAACCTGATCAATAGTTCATGCTTCACAACACCAATGACTGACCAAAGCAGGACACTGGTGTGACTAATAGAAAAGAAGATTCTTAAAATTGGAACATACGTTACCATCTTTCCATAAAATTCAAGGGGAATGGCAGTAAACATAGCAAGTTTGTTCCCTAAAAATCAAGCTTAGGACTGTTTTTTTTTTTTGCTTGTATGTTTAAAAATATTCCAGTCTTTTGCTCAGGTTATTGCTTTACAAAAGTAATCTTGTGTAATTATTTCCAATGTATAAGTTTCAGGATAAGACAATTTTATCAAGTTCCCCCTTTACTGCACGACACAGAAAAAAAAGTGTATATGAAACCCTGTCAGTTGTTTAATGATGACTGAAGAAATAAAATTGGCATCTTTTGTGATACACCCTACAATGAGACAGCATGAGCCTATACCTTCCAGTAATGTATCTGGATCTTCCTGATCATAAATTTGCTGACATAAAAAAAAAAAAAAAAACATTTCATTAGCCTCACTGCCAAAGACAAACAAACATTCTGCTGAAACATACAATTCAACTACATTTTCTAGTCTCCGTACCGCATCATTCATAAACTCCTTCCTGCTCTTGTCCACTATCAGCATCGGTTCATTTTAAGCATGACAAGGAAACTTTCTCGTCGCACTTAGAATTTGGCAACAGATTACTTAAAATTATATATTTGCAAATATTCTTTATTTTAACTGGTCAAGTTAGGGAAGAAAAAAACAGCAACATATAGTCCATGTTCTGTTCCGTCAATGCAGTAAAGGGTTAAGCATCGTGGTCAAGTTCAACAACTGCACAATCTGAAAGTTAAAATTCCAGTTCTCGTGAATTTGACATTTTAATTAGTAAAACTTATGTGGTAGAAAGTTGGGGGCAATTTAGGGTGTTTTCTCTCATTTGTCTTTGGGGTCTTGCAGAAGTGAAAAGGCAGTATTTATTCTGCTGTTTCTGTTTCTTCAGTTGGCTGCCCAGTTGCATTTTCTGCCGTCTTTGAAGCCTGAAAGAAGTTTGAAAAATCGGAAGTTAAAAAGAGGAACAAAAGCCAGTAAATGAACGATATATTCAACATAACTGTAATTAATAACACCTGCAAATGCTGACAAAGCAAAAACATTTACCTTCTTTTTCTTTTTCTTCTGTGTCTTGCGGCTTGCAGAACTTTGTAGTAAAGTCTAGAAACAAGAGGAAAACTTTCAATATCAAGTCGATAAGCTGCAGCTTCTCTGAGCCTTGTACGGACTCCATGTCAAAGATTTTCAAACCCACCTTCAGCTCTGGATCCTGAACTTCATGCTCCGACTTGTACAGGTCTGCATCAAAGGGTCCATTGGTGATTCTGTGAGGCCCGTTAGCCATCAGCAGCACCGTGAACTTAAACTGAGCTACACACTCTCCTGAAAACAAACACGTAGACCAAGATGAGCAGTGAATAAAATGTTGAGCAACATTTTAAGGAACATACATGTACAAAAGGGAGCTCCAGGCTCACCTTCTTTCTCGTGCAGCACACTGAAGGGCTGTAGCAGCTCATGCTTGGCACACTCTACCACACCGAGACGAGCTTTGCCTTCATCCTCAAATGCCCTGATGGACAAAGGATCAACAAGGTCAACATACACATTCCCACAATTTAAGACTGAGAAATACTGAGAAATTTTTATGAAGACAAAAATCTGCAGAGTGTTACCAATAAATGTAAAATAATTATTTCTTTTAAAGACTAAACGTTCATTTGTGCCCTAAAGCGACAGCTGAAGTTGGTTAATTGTAGTGTATTAACTGAACATGGCAACCACTAGCCAAACCACAGAACATTTCAGAAATTTGAGGAGAGTGAAACCACTAGCTTTTGTGCCTGCGAACACAATAACCATAGGAACAACAATACAATGTGCTGACTGTCTCCTTTGTGGGTTAAGCAGACTACATGGTAAACAGCTCTTTTCTGGAACATGTCACAGGCAAATGTTTTGCTGTTAAGTCTTCCAGGTGCTGTCCAACTAATTCTTTTATACTGTCCGTTTAGAGCACATTTGTTCCACTGGAATTGAGTGAATTATATCATGATTTACGGGAACATTTTACAACCTATTCCCAGTAAAAACACTTAACACGATGTACATGAAAAATTGTGTTTTTTTTTTTTTTTTTACCTCAGAGTGAAGGGCATGGCATCAAAGCGTCGCTCCACCTCGCTGAAGAACGTGCGAGAAGTCTTCATTTTCAAGCCATACTGCTTGCTAGGGTCCCTCTTATAAATGGTGGTCCTCAGACCTCCATCGCGAGCCTTTCCTTCTCCAGTGCTGATCAGGACGTCCACAGCATAGACTTCATGTACCTCAAACTCTGCCTTCTCATGGTCCTTCCTGGAAATACAAAAGCAGATGCATGTGTAAATTGCCAGTGCAATGTTTGGAGACCCACATCCAGACAAGTCGATAACTGTTTTTTTTGTTTTTTTTTTAAATCCGGGGACCAATAATGTAATGTTGTGTTTAGGTCTTATTTGGTCAAGTTAAAGACAACTCCATCATTACAACTCCAAGTACACACACCACAACAGAAGAAAAAACGATAAGTGATACCTTTGCTGGTCTGTTGGATTCTGGATGATAGTCTTCTCACCATCTATGACATGCTGTTTTAGCTGATGAGACAACATACCTTTAAAAACACAAAGAAAACACATTAATTTTGCAAGTAGTCTGTTGCCATTAAGAAAAACCTTCAGATTTTGTTGCCATCATACCATATGGAAAAACAAAAGGAAACAGTTTAAAGAGCTCCTTCCACTAAAAAACACTTTGAGTAGCTCTATTTACAATGTGGGGGGTCACAACAAGCAGTATATGTACGCAGCACCCCAAGACGTGAAATTTGACCCACATGGGTTATGGTTCATTGAAGGGCCAACCTATCATAGAAATACAGACATACAAGCGGATCCGAGCAGGCCAAACCTATCTACGTCACTAGGTCGTAAGCCTCGCCCAGAGCCGTGTAGGGTACGCCCACGGGGTCATCCCATACACTCTTCGACAAACGAATCAGAATTGTCTGTTCGCCTTCATCTTCATCCTCGTGTGATTCAGGGTCGTAGACATATGGTTGTATCTCCGAAGACATTTTATTAAATCCACAAACTTTATGGACTTTCCATCAACAGATCGCTGCGGGTCGACCAACATTCAGCTGGGCATTTCCTTTCCGTTTTTTAACCCCCTCCTTGTTTAAACCAATCAGAGGTGCCTTAACGCATCACGGATATTCATGAAGGACACCGGAAAAGCCAGTCGTTCAACGACTAGACCTCTTCTAGCTTACAGAAAACAGTTTCAAGAGAAATAGGACATCCTTTTTCACAGAAATGACACACAATGCATTCAACCATAGTGGTGACACAGCCGTATGAATAAAATAACGATAGAAGTTGATCTTTAAGAGCAAAACAACACTAAAGAAAAAAACCTAATTAAAACTAAACAAAAGAACAGACAAAAACAAGTCAGACAAAAATAAAACTAATCTAGCCTTAATCTGTTGTCTGTGAAACTACACACTTGATTAAAGTTTTAAACACTCACCCTCAATAGGTGAACATTTAAATGACTTGGCGATCTTGTTCCAGGCCTCAGTCACCTGTGTGTTCTGAGAGAAAGAGATATTTTACAGTTCTAACATTAAATGAGCATCTAGAAGATAACAAAACAGAAAACAAAGCCTTTCTGCTCAATTGTATGGCAACATAAAATGTAGGGATACAATCATTCCACTTTATCGTATGTGCACCGTGTGGATCCCCAATAAAAATATTTTTACCATGTGGGGACATGAACCACCAAAATAACATGGATGACATGGAGAGGATTTGAGGATATATGCAGGCTGAGGTGGGAGAAGAGTTTCTGCGTATCCACAAAGTTGTTTGTTTATGTTCAGCCTGAGTCAACCTGCTGATACAGGTATAGCAGTGAGTGTCTGGGTTATATAACAAGACTGCAACAGAAGAAATAATCAGACTATCACTCTAAAACTGAGACTGCTGGTAAGCGGCGGTGATTTTTTTGGTGTACAGTTTTTAGATGTGTAGACTGCATAAATAAATAAATAAATGATAAAGAGGGCATCATTTGTGCAATGTTGATTGTTTAACAAGCATGCATGCATGCATCTGGCACAGTGCACATTTATATGCAACCCTCCCCTCCTACTGCTCAATTCAGTGGGGTCTTCACAGCTAGGATGCAGTAAAAATACAAACATTATTTCTATAAAGTTTCCTGCTTCTTTGTATATAAAGCTACATGATCCATTATGGTGTGTAGAGGAAAGTCTGAGAGAAAGTGATTGTGTCTCTAGTTACCTGGTTGCCAGGTTTGACAAGACGAAGAGCTGCTTCTGCACACAGATGGGCAGCTTTGATAACATCAGCTTTCCGGCCTGTAACAGGGTTCTCCTGCAGAGCGCAACACAATTAGAGGAGGATTTCAAGTACGCTACATAAATGCTGGTGAATAAAAAGTGGGCCTTACCTTAGTGGCTCCCACGATGAAGCTGTGAGCAACATTAGCAATGAAGCCATCAACATGAACCCCTAGATCTCTATATAGAATGAAAGACAAAGAAGGGAGATGGGTATGACACAATAAAGTAAATAATGTTTCAATTTCACTGCAAGTGAGTGTCATCCAACCATCAAGATAAGTGAATCAGGAAACAATCAATCAAATCATGTCAGAGGACGATATGTCAGCTATCTAGAGCTTTGGGAATGAGCCTAATAAAAACTAAACAACAAAAGAAGGTCAGACAAAAATAAAACTAATCTGTTATGGCCAATGAACGAACAATATTTTCCAAGGTGAATTACGTCTTGGCTATACATCAACTGGAATACTGTGAAGGACTTATTGTAAATTCAGGAGAGCAACACTGCAGAGTCTATTAAATGGGCCAGACTTGCTCAGGCAGCACAAATGCAAGTGTAAATGTAAAAAACATAGAAACTTATCATGTCACCACAGTTCAGTGAGGTACACTGAAAATCTACGTAAATCACAAAGTTACAAAGATGTTAGTGGCAATAAATACCTAGCCTAAATGGGATCTTGCAGGTTGGAAACTGTCAGAGCAAAAATGACATAAAAACTGCACCTGCTGTAAGAAAACACCCAGCAATGCATGTTGTTTGCCACAGAGGACACACAAACAAACAGACGGACAGACAAGACAGACAAGATCTGACTGATGAAATAGACAGACAACAGCACAGCGAAATCCCTCACAAACAAGCCAAGCTATCACAATGAAAGAAGGGAGGACAACACACTGGAGACTGAAAGCACACAGGAGGAAGAGGAAGAGGAGGGGATAGCATTAATGCAGAACATGGTGCCTACATTTTGACCAGATCCCCATCTTTAAGTGTGTAGTCAGGGTCACTCTTCAGGGGAGAGAAGTGGCAAACACAGTTATTGACTGAGACGCTGGTGGGAAAGGCAATGCCTAGAAGAGGGAAAAGAGAACCACCAAGTCTTCAATTGAAAATAATCCACAGCTTCAGCATGAGAACGTACTTATCCAGACTGCGACACCCACCATACTGACACTGTCACACTTTTCCACCATTTAACCAGTAAAAAAATAATTCTGGAATCGCTCACAAACACTATTAACAAAAATGTTCACATTTAAGCTCCCCTAAACGTGTCCACCTGCATTCAACCAAACCCATACCGGACGTAATGATACTAGATGATTTGCCATTTGCCTCACCTTTCTTCATTTCCTTTTCCTTCTTGAAGACCTTTCCGGTCTCAGCCATTATGTAGGCATCCCCCTTCTCACAAAGGCTAAGCACCGACACCCCAGGTTTGGCAGTTTCCACGACCAGACGGAGAGCCTCTAGATGATGAAAAATATGAACAAGAGAAGGATGTACAGAGGAAACTAGACTTGGTAGATGTCGATAACAAACTAGATGAAAAACCCCACTCATCATCTACTACCCCATGTTTAAAGGATTTATGAGGGTTATCAGAGTTCAATAAATGCTGAATCATACACCTCTGGTTTACCAAAATCATGTCTGAGGGTCCACAGCAGAAATTGTGTTTAGCCGATTCTGTCAAATTTCCGTGATAGGACTGCTCGATAACATGATATATCGATTAGATTATATAAATTTGTAAACTTTTACAGAATATACGTACCTATATTCATGTTTCTTTAATACTTAATAATACTTTTAGACAAATTATGTTTATGTATGATCCTGGCACATTAGATTTTAATGTAATTGTCAGGGACGATGCAGTGAGACTTGATGGCCTTTTAGAGAGTATCTGATGTTCTACATAAAGAGTATATATAGCATTTAGCTATTTACAACTCCAGTCCCTGGTTGGGCTGTTCATTCGAGAAAAACATTTTACAGTGTAAATAGCAATAAAATAAAATAAATAAAAAAAAAAATCTAAAAACAGAATTATCACTAATTTCATATAACTTTAATCATCCCTTCTTTTTTTACAATTCAATATATTCTACTAAAAATATTAAATGTCACATAAGCCTGAAGTATAGGTGTCAAGTGAATGACTCAAAGATTTAGAGTACCTGTAGAAGAAATACTGCTCGTATTTTACCATAAACAAATACAATGATCGTCAAAACTTATACAGAACACACATTATCAGAGCTCAGCCTGGATATGAATGAACCATGGCTGAGCATGGGTTACGTGTAGTGTGGCTGGCTTATCTTTCAGTTCATAACCGTTTGCTGGTCGTTTGTGACTGACTGAACCGGGCAACAGGCTGAGCTAGCTGGTTAGTTAGCATCACGTTGGATTAACAGACGGGCAGACAGCTGCTCCGGTTTAACGTACAGCAGCGGACACGGGGAGCTAACACTGACTTCAACCGAAACCAGCGGCACCTGCTTTCAAGCTAGCTAGCTAGCTTTTCAGAGCAGCATATGTGTGCCTCGCATGTAAAATCACATGGCTGCCAGAGCCGAGCGGGGAAACTAATGTTAGCGGATTCCACGACAGGCCGACACGGATAGGTCATTCCACTCAGCCACAAACTCTTGCTCTTTCATCTATACGGACTTACGGTTGGCGATGTCACCTCCCATCTTGTACTTGGTGACCACCAGGTCTTCGGCAATAGTCTGCTCTTGCTCATCGTCGGACATCTTGGCAGTGAAGTTTCAGTCGCAAGTGGGCCCCGCAGCCACAGTTCCCCCTCAGCTCCAATCTACTCTACCCGCCGTGGCTAACATCGGCCTCCCGCTGCCGCCAAGCCCCGCCCACTGCACAGTGACGCTTGGTACGTCACAGGACTCAACCCGCCAAAAACATGGACAGATTCAACTGGTTAATAGACTCGAACAGACTCAGTTACGTAGAATCAATATCTGTATTCTACTGTGGAAATTTTATACCCACAAAAAATATAGAAAAAGTTTACCAATTTTAAAATTGTTGTTTGTAAATCTAAAATGCATTTTTAATTTAATATGTCTTATAAACTCAAAAAAGTAACAAAAATAAATCAAATTTACAAATAATTCCTCGAAGTGGAATAATTACACACCTATCTAAACATTTTGCTGTCTTTTTATTATATCTGGCACATTGTCTGTTAATAATGTTTACTAATGTTTGATTATATTGTTTTGGTTCTTCAATAAAGTTTTTTTTTTTTTTTTTTTTTTTTAAAGGACAACCTCAACCCATAAGTTGACAAGGCCAATGTGTAATCAGCGAACTATGAGACTGCATCCTTTGACAGAATCTGCCTGAATCCTGTATTGTTTATAGGAACCTTTTTCTTTTAGTTTGTTCAGCCAAATGTAAATATGATAATGTAAAATGAATGTAGCCAGATACAAACTACATGGCCTTCAGAGAATTCACAACAGAATAGTATCTTTATTTTGTCAGTAGCTTGTTACATGCGGAAACATGCATCACACACTGAAATTTGTCTTCTGTCTTTAACCTATCACTAGATCATTGTGTGTCATGGAGCAGGGGGCTTGCCATGTTGAGAGCCTGGGGGGCAAGGGGTTGGGTGCCTTGCTCGGAGGCACATAAGCCAACAGCTTTCTGTCCAGGAAATTGAGCCAGTGATCCTTTGGTCACAAGCCGACTATCCTGCCGACTATTCAGCCATCTAAGCCATGACTGCCCCCCAATAAATGAATGAATGAATTAGTCTATTACCAAGTTTTAAATGAGATGTTCAGTCAAAATAGTTGTTTAAAATATTTTTATTGAATAGAAAATTATTATATATTGTCATGAAAAGAGGTCTTAAAACATACATTTCCAAACTCCAAACAAAGACATTTGTTCTCATAAGCAGGTTTGTTCATTTCAAAGTGTAAACAGAAAAAATAGCTTGTGATCTGTTTATTTCTGCTAGTGTTAACACTCAGTGCTATTTATTATGGAAATGCCCAAAATCATACACCTAAATACAAAATATATTGTCAGTCTGTAACAGACAATAAAACTGTACATGATGAGTCTTTCATCTCATGTCACAGGCTACATTATCAGTGCGACATTTGATTGCATTTCCTGTTCCAGGTCCTTCATGAATACATTTATTTGATACAGAGCTTCATGAGCTTTAGATGTTCTTCATGTGGGTACTGCTTTGGGCTTCAGGTACATCCTGCTGTGCCAATAGTCTGGATTGTCAAATGATCTGTCACCAGCTGCCGGTTCCCCAACTCCAACTCCTGCTCGTACTTTTACATAGGGCTCAAATCCAGATTGATATCGAGATTCTCCTCTTTGCAAGTTCTGGTAAACCACAGCATCTCCAGGCGGCACAGCAGCAAAGGAGTCCATGTCCTCGTACTCATATGCCTCGTCCTCGTCCCGTCCCTGCATCTTCAGGTCCTTCAGGTCTTGTAGAGCTTGGCGCAGCTTTGGTTGTCTGTTTGTATAATGATAGTTACTGTCCTCAACATATTCATCCTCATCCTCCAGGTCTTGTCCAGGCCTTGTTGACGGTGGTAGAGGAGGAGGAAGAGGAGGAGGGTCGTGCACTGGTGGGGCCTCCTCATTTTCACTCCCCCTGATGTCCATGTATTCATACTGAACTTCATTCATCTCCTGCTGTGGGTGAACCCCCCTGACCTCTACATATGGTGTGATGTCGCCTGAACTGGCCGTCACTTGTGATGACACAGAAGTGGTTCGTTTCCTATTCATCTTCAGCCAGGGGCCGGGATCTTTGAGATGGCTGTTGTGCCTGGAAACAGCAGGTGTCACATGTCTCTGTTTGTTCATGTACTCGTATTCATCTTCATCCGGGTCGTCCAGAAGTAACGTCGAATGGCTCTTCCCCATCCTGTTGGAAGTGGCTCGAGATGAGGACAGCAGAGTATCTGAAACAAAACAATGATAATAATTTTTTTTATCAAACAGTCGGTGTGAAACTCCATCCTGTTTCCACAATAAAATCTAACTATGATGTAAGTATGATGTCAAGTATGTAGGAAAATACAATTAAAGATGATAATTGATGTTTTGTTACTTAGTGGAATAAGTATTTTTGTTATTTCCATTTTCTGCAGCTTTTACGGGCCTACTGCTATTGCTCTGCAGCTTTAATGTAAATATTATATTACTAATGTAATATGATAATTTTTATTCCAATACATTTGTCTGAGAGCTATAGTTTTGTTTCGTATTACTATTTTTCATCCCCTTCCTGTGGAGAAAATCCATTCAGTAAAACAAGGGTCAGAATGAATACAATAAAGATAAATATATCTGTTAAAGGGTTAAATCTAAACTGATAGTGTTTGATTCTATTTACATATTTTAAAAGTTTCTAAAATGGTGACGCAATACAAAAATGATGCAAGATTATGCAATATATGTTTTGTGTAAATGTATTTATTTATTTATTTTTAAATGTATCTATATTCCATAGATAACTATCTAACTATTTGTGACACTTTAAGGAAAAATATTGTATTTATGTTAGGTTTGCTTTAACCTAAGGAGCGTCTTGCTTTAATAAATACAAAACAAGGGTGTAATTAGTTATGTCTTCAGCCTACGCCTTTTATGTTAATATTGCCCTGTTTTCCATGTAAATCAATGACTTGTTGTCGACCTTTTGTGTTAAGCCTGAAAAAACTTCAGTAGGAGCTAAAATATATATATACAGTTTTAAATGCTTAATAAAATAAAGGATGAACTCTTCCTCAATGGTTTGGCAAAATAGTCTTAGTCTATTATTGTTTTTGAGGAACTCATGCATGTTTTTCAGGTCATTTGGAAGTTTGAAGCTTTATTTTGACCAAAGTAATGTATAAATGTACAAATATTGGTATGAAAAGCTTGAAATTCATCACACTGTCAACTTAGCCGACAGTGAATTCTGGATGAAAGTATGATTTGTCCACTTCACAAATTTCTGTTCATGACTGGTTTGAGGAACATTTTTACATATTATATTCAGTGGGAACAGGTTAGAAAATCCTATAAACTATGAATGCAAAACAATGAAAAACACTTTGATGCTTCAATAATGACACAAACTGTATAAATGACATAGTTCAACATCAACTTCATCTGCAATGAGAAAATTACCTGAAACATACTCTATCAAGGTTATTCAGAGTGAAAAATGTCAGCTGCAGTGTTATCTAATGTGGAGTGTCCCAGTCACCTGGCCCAAATCCTACTGAACTTCCCTGAGATGAACTGGGTCACAAGGTCAGAAAGAAATATTCAACCAGCAAAACTGCATTTGGCAAGTTTTACAAGAAGTAAGGCAAAGTATTTCAGCCAGTAGTTTGGGGAAAAAAAAGTTTTCAGGTGCCAAGTTTTCAAAGTCTGTTTTTCAAGCTTTTGTAAAAAAAAAAAAAAAAAAAAAAATCTGTACATGTGTATTTTTATTTTTTGCCATAAATTTTTACGGACAAGGAACATACACAAGTTTTTCTAAAATAATAAAATTAAGTATTTCTAGACTCTTTCAAACTGTTACTTGATTAGATGATAAATGTTACTAAGGTTAAAACAGGCCTGTTTTTCTGAGCACATGAAAAGTTGGCTTTTTCAAGATAAGTGGTCCTCGTTCACTGAAACATAATGATCTTAAAGAATATGATGCACAATTGTATATGAAACAACTAACAGTGTGTAATATCCTCCTGAGACCCAGGAAGGTAAAGGTTTTGGCTTTTGTACATTCAATTATTGCCTTGATTGGAAACAGCATCATGCAACAGTTTTCCACAAATTTTCTTTTCTTTTTTTTAACTTTTTTTTTTTTTTAACTAAAGCTGTGAAACTCTTGTCCACTAAAGAGGACAAAATGCATTTCTAGATCTTAGGAGGATATGGTATAAATGTGTTCAAACTTTAAAAAAAAAAAAAAAAAAAAAAAGAGATAACAAGACACATATATTTAAAAATGTATATGTTAATGATACTTCAACACTTTCTAAGTACTGATTTGCAGAACCTTTAATTGTACTGGGATATTGTAACAGTGTGGTGTAATAAATGTTCAGGCTACTTCTACCATCACCACATTATAAATGCATTATGTTTGTCATCAGTTGTACAGAATGAACAGTTTGGGTCTTTGTTGAACTTGTTATTAGTATTACAATAGATACACGTGATGCACTCACCTCTCTCTGGACTGTCTCCAGGTAGCACATATCCATTCTGGTCTTCTTCCTGCATCTCTGGGGACGGTGTCTCTGGCGGTCCACCCGACAGGCTGTCCCTCTGTGACATGTAATCGCTGTCCTCACGTTGGCGTGTTTTTTTCAGGCTCCCTGTCAGGGAAAAGTCCTCGTTGATCTCCAGCTCCACTGCGGTGCCAAATCCCTCCGAGCTCCCAGATATGGTCCGGGCTGAGTTAAGTCGAGAGCGGGACTGCCACATACCCTACGGAACAACACAGGAGCGTCATGAGGGATAATACTGATGAGATGGTTAATATTATGGGGTATTGGTGTTAGCAGTCATGCTTAGTTGATAATGTCATCTACATCAAATTTTGATCCACAGATCTGTTTGGAATGCCATAACTTCCATGAGTCCTTTATTCCAGAACAAACATCTCAGATTACACAATGTTCTGTCTTCTATTGGAAACAGCAAGAATATTTTTGAATTGAATGGCTTAGAATCCTATAACATATAGAATAGAATAGAATAGAATAGAATAGAATAGAATAGAATAGAATAGAATAGAATAGAATAGCATAGAGGTCCCTTGGGGAAATTTGTGTACCAGCAGCAATACAACACCACAAGAAAAGCAGTAGTAAAGTGATTAGGTAACACTAAGGTGCTAGTATGAATAGAATATAAGTAAAAATAAAAAATAAATATAAACGTAGAATAGAATTCTGTAACAATCTTACTACTAAAATATTTGTATGTAGAATATAGAAATATAGAATGTAGAAAAATAATATAAAGTATATTATATATGTCTATACTCTGAACCTCCTGATCCCATTCAGTGTTTCTTACACATTTAATGACTTTTCCTGGTTTAATTGGGATAGAAGGGTGGGCATAGTGTTAAAATCCCTAAGACCCTGTTCTTGATTTGATTTACACTGGTGCAAATACATCAGATTCATGTCTAATTTAATGCAGAACAGTCGCAGTTCATGAAAATTTGATGCCCCTTCAGATCCTCATCATCATATTGTAGATTAAATCAGTCTAATTTAGCCAAATATATGATACAAATGGCAATTTTGACAAGTACAGTATCCAAATTAAACATACAATTATGTATGAATCAGAGATGCCCTGGATTACACATCATAATCTCCAAACCTTGTTCTAAATCCAATAAAAATCATCATAGGAGAAAATTAAATACAAAAATATTGAATTACATGACAGTCATAATCTGTCCAAATAATCACCATGAAACACTTTTACCAGTTGTTCAGGCCTAATGTTAAATGTTAAATTCTAAATAGTATTTTAATGATGTTTCTTCTCTGTTTCTGATTATTTTTATTTATTTATTTTTTTAGCCTTTTTAAGATCAGGCCAAATTAAGCAGATAAAAAAAAAACAAAAAAACTCCTGCACATTTACAATTCTTCCCTATTAACTTAAAAGTGTTCAATTAAAAAAAAAAAATGAATAAAAAGAAGTGTTAGTCTTGGTGTTGTACCTGTCCCAGGTTTTCAACACCAGGGGTCATGGGCAGGTATCCAGCCTCATTTGGTAGAGTCAAATGCACCTTCACAAAAACAACAGGAGCAGAATTAGATGCCGGAAGTGAGAGAGATTAAATTATGCATGAAATTCTGAGTGGGAGTTGTCTTTTACTCTGTGAGTGTCCAGCCTTGAGTGGCGACTGAGGCTCCTGGACTGAGACTGATAGGAGGGAACTGCGAGAGATAAGCTGTCGGCCAACGCTTCCTCCTCTGGGTCATCAAAGGCAAAGTCCACATCATCCAGGTCTGCACTGCGCTGGTTCACTTCATCTGGTGCTGCGTCCTGTTGGCTGCAGTCCTCCTGGTGGACACAGGAAAAAAATAATACGCAGTGTTATGACAGGAAGTCACGCTTTACTACAAGAACAGCAGCGAGCATCATATTACATATATATCTAAGTGTGTATTCTGAGTTCACTGTGCAAAGTAGACTGGGCACGATATTGACATGAGATCAGACATCATTGTTTATATTGATAAAAATTTGATGTTACTCTGTTGATTTTTATTGTTATTAATTTTCTGGCAGTGTTCTCTTAGAAAGTCCTCAGTTTTTTTGTAATAATTAATTTACACATTTTACGGTTGTTTATATCTGAGTCTGTTTTAATCAAAGTGGTTGTGATAGGTCAGGTAAACTTTTGCTTGTGACTGAACATTGTGCTCACTTTGTCAAATATACTGAGATATATATTGTATATTATTGATAGTTCATTTATTCAAGGACAGTGTGAATCAATCAACAAAAATGGAGATGTGCAACACTTGGCCAAATTCTTAATTTTCCACTGTTGTCCCTTATCCAAATGTTAAAGTATGGAATAAACAGAGAAGGTCAACAGAACAGATTAACATCGTAGTGGGGTGACAGAGGCAGCAAGCAAAGCAAAACAAAGCAAATCATCAACGTAAAATAGTATAGAACACACAAAGTGTTTAGAAAGACAGCAGTGCAAGAAAGTGATACAAGACGCACTTTACAAAGATGAATCATAAGCACCATGCAAAGTAAAGCAACGCAAACAACTGATTAGAAACAATGTAATACGTGGTTGACAGCCTAGATAGTAAGGGGTTGGAAATTAGATCAGGAGGGGAGGAAGCGTATTATATATCATATATGTATGTCCATTTAGACCAATAATATACTGAGATCATTTTTAGTCTATATCATCCAAGTGTCTTACTTTGATCACCAGGTAGCGAGGTGGGTCTCTGGCCATTCTGGTGAATTCATTGGCCAGTTCCTTAAATGCTGGACGGATATTCTCATCAATCATCCAACCTGTAATTTAACATATATTTTATATACATATATATGGAGATAGATAAATAGATAGATAGATAGATAGATAGATAGATTGATAGATAGATAGATAGATAGATAGA
>JAPSES010000211.1:11174472-11194000 GCA_029822895.1 Maxillicosta whitleyi | reverse complement strand
TAGACTGAAATAACCTGTTCCAGCTCCAACATTATGAACCACTGCAGTACTGACCCATGGAAGGATCAGAACTATTTTGTGCAGTTAAATCCACTGAATGCGTCCTGGAATCAAAACCAAAGGTGGTGCAGACAAATATTGCATGTGTGACTTTTTTTTTTTTTTTTTTTGGATCTGTGAGTGTATAATGATCAGTCTAAACCCATGGTTCCCAAATCTTTTCAGCTCATGACCCAAAAAATATGAACATTAAAGCATTTTCTGTTCATTTTTTTGGTGCTAAGCGTCGCAGTGGCTGGTACCTTTTATGGAGTATAGGTTTTCTCTGGGGTTTCCATCTTCACCCCACGGTTAAAAACATTCACTCTACACTTTATGTGTGAATGTGGGAATTAATGGTTGTTTGTGTCTATATGTCAGCTCTACAATGGATCAGTGACATGTCCAGGATGTGAACTGGCTCAGGCTCCACTGTGACCCTCCAGAGGGTTTAAACAGTAATAGAAAATTAATAATGAAGTCCCATATTTTCTATATATTTTTACTGACTCTTACTGTGACTTGTTGGTTATTGCACTTCACTGGAATGCTGGAATGTCACCCCCGTAGATAGGAGGATAACGATCAATTCTAACACTGATAAGTAAGGTAAACACACCAACAGACACTTCACACCTCATGTAATTATTTTCTGTGGGAACCATTTGGGGTCCCAATTCTTTTACTTCTCAATGCACTCGTTGCTTTTCATGTATCTATTCACTTGTTGTGATGATAATCTGTCTGAAACATGATGTAGCTTATATTGAATACAGTAAGTGACAGGTCAGTGTATTCACCCAGTGTGAATTTCTGTTTTATGGCTTGCGTGTGATAGTTTTGCATACTTTTATTGATGCCACACTGAAACTTAGTGTGATATTTTAACTCTGTAAATATGTGAAATCAGTACTCTACTCTGTGTTAAGGATGTATAGTACTCACCTGCAGGAAGGAGAAGTCTCTGTTGTGCTCCATCATGGTGATCTCCAGGTTGCCCATGACGATCTCGCATCCCGTGTACATGTCCTTCATCATGTTGTACTGGATCTCTGAATTTCCCGTCATACTCAGGGCATTCTGGGTACCCTGACATACTGTATGACAAATAAAAGGGTTCTGTTAAATGTCAATTAAATACAGATTTAATCCTTGTTCTATTTCTAATCATCAACAGGAGACTAAAATTATACAGATAATCAGTGATGTAAGAATGAGCCACACTGTTGTACTGTATTTAATCCTAACTGGTCCAGACAGACGACCATCCTCCCACAGCTGGGGTCTGCTCGAGGGTTCTACCTGTTAAGAGGACGTTTTTCCTTACAACTGTCACCAAGTGTTTGCTCCTAGAACATTTTATTGGGTTTCTGTAAATTGGCTCAAGAATCTCATTTAGACCAGCTCAAAATGTAAAGTATCATGAAATAACTTTTGTTATGATGTGATACTGCATAAATAAATTTGATTTGATTTTGATTTACACAAACACTATACTGCTGCTGCTATTAAATCCAGACTCAAAACTCATCTGTTTCAGTTAGCTTAATGCACTTTGACTTATAATTATTTGCTTGTTTTATGTTTACATCCTGTGCTTTTATTGTGTATTCTCTTTTTATCCTTGTATAGTGTCCTTGGGTGTTTTGAAAGGTGCTTTGAAATTAAATGTATTATTATTATTATTCATCTGTTCAGCAAATAGGTATTCATCCATGGTGGCAAATAGTCCCCATTATGCAGTTATTATTGGACTTTGCATAATGTTGGCTGAAATTTAACCCTTTCATACTTACTGGTCACTACAGTGAACAGCTATTCTACAGCTGTTCTCTTGTATATTCATGGCTTTTGCTGTTTTAGCTTCATATCAGACACATTGGATGCTTATACACCATTCCAAACATTGCAATGGATAACATTACCATAACTTTGCTGTTCTTGATAAACCTGATCTAACAAGTTTGAGTGTAAATCAGGTGCTTGTTATTGTTATGAGACTGTAATTAACAACAAAAAGTGTATTCTTTTTTTTTTTTTTGCATATTATCTCTATGAATTGAGTAATGACTAGTATTTGAGCATGTTAAAAAGTGACAAAACATCAGATTAGCAGCATTAAAATGTTTTTATTTTATAGTTTTCACACAGTATACCAGTAAATACATGTTTCTTTGCTTCAAAAAGGTTCTCATAATTCATGCATGAAAGAGTTAAAGAGCCCATGAAACATAAGAAATGACTGATCTTGATTAATATCAAATATATCTTGAAATACTCTATATTGCATCCTTCATCAGAAAACAAAAAGAGGAACTAGTTTTGCCTTTTTTATATGATCTATTGCCTCATCAGTTTACAGTTCTACACATTATTATTGTTATTAGTTTAATGCTATCTATGTGCATCTTTACTCCAAAGAAGGGAAGGGAGTATAAAGTAATACGTCAAAACAATGTTGTAGAAATTCTATTAAATTATTAATGAGACGCTGACGTCAGAGCTTATAAAGACTATTTTATTCCTTTTACTACAAACCACTGTGTTGTGCTGGCGCAATATCAATGAGAGCACTGTAACAGAGTGAAAAAAGCTGAGGATTGTATACAGTCCTTCTCTGAGACAAACATACGAGGCCTTGTTTATGGTTTGTGGGAGTTCAGCCGTTCAGCATCATGAAGGGCTGCTTTGCCAGTCAAATGTCGGACACGAGAGAAAGAGCAGAAAAGGCCGAAAGAAAAGTTCAGGAAGAACGTTGGATCATGGCTGTTAATCTAAATGCCATCAAGGAAACAATCACACACGTAAACACATTACACAAAGTCCTTCCAGGAAGTCATGTTTTTTAGGTGTTTGCGGTTCCTTATTAATGCTATTGAAGAATTCTTTATATATATATATATAGTGACATTTAGCATATTAAACTGAATATGATCTTTGATAATGTAAATAGGTGTCTAACATAATATTTTAATCAGTATGTGTGGTTTGTGTTTTAGTTCAAATTAGACTCTTATTCTGAAAAAAACAGAAACATGTGACAGCAACAATTAAACCACTTGTGCTTTTCTGTAGAAATTCCATTTTGTCACTTTTCTAGATTGATAGATTTACAACCTCATATCAGTATATTTTATGCTATTTGTTACTGTGAATGTTGCAATTATCCTACTTTATTTTTAAACGTGTACAGAGAATATTTCACGACATGAGGTTTCTTTGTGGAAATTCAGTTGTTCTTATCATTTCACGTGTGTTTGACCACATTTTTTGCTTATATATGAAAACACTGACAACATTGCTTGCCATTTATGACAAATGCTGATTTTTCACTACTTTATTATAGTGATCTAATCATTATTTCCAGAGCTGTGTGTTTAGTTTAATGTTAATCAACACGTATGATTTCACAGCGGTGAAATACATTGTATATTTTATCACAAAGTTTTGTACAGACCTTTATAATTAAGTCAGTTCAATTGTCTTATTAAATAAATGTTATCATGTTCTTTAAGTACCACATCACAATTAATGAACTAAAACCAGCATGTTGCCATTTAATGCAACTAAATATTAGCCAAATAAATCTAAAAAAACAAAAACAAAAACAAAGAAAACCATATCTGATTAACCTTGTTTTTTCATAAGGCATGATAAAATACTTTCCAAACAACTTCCCTCAGATTGTTTTGAAGATACATAGTGACGTCTTTGTGTTAAACTACTCGCACAGGTCACAAACACAAAGAATGTGAGACACAAAAGTCACAAACACATTTCTGACACCTGAGTCAAAACAGAGTTCAGTCAAACAGGATCAACAAGGGCACAAAGGGTAATGATTATTAACCTCGTGATTATTAACCCCAGTGTGTGAGTGTGTGTGTGTGTGCATGTGTGTGTAGGTGCATGTGTGTGTGTGTATGTGTGTAGGTACGTGTGTGTGCATGTGTGTGTAGGTGCATGTGTGTGTGTGTATGTGTGTAGGTACGTGTGTGTGCATGTGTGTAAGTGCGTGTGTGTGTGTGTGTGTGTGTGTGTTATGTCCATAAAGTTGATAAGAGCCAAGAACTCTGGGTTCACAATAAGTGACTCTATAACATGTGTTATTAAAGTGTCGCTTCACCTAATTCATTAAGAATGTGATGTAATCCTGCTTAATAATTCAAGTTTTTAAAAAAAATGTCTTTCTTTATTTGAAAAGACTTGAAGACAATTACAGCTCTGGAAGTTCCTCCACCACTCCTGGACAACAGGAGTGAATGGAATTTTGTTTATGCTGCTCAAGGTTTCATTTCCAGAAATAATGTCTTACTCAGAAATAGGACACTGTTTCTGGGAAGAAATAAAACTGATGGATACTTTCTATGACGTTTTTGTTCTTTACATGTACTTTTTTGGTAACTGTGACAAATATCAGAATAACCACAAGTTCTCATTTTGGGGAAAAAAAAAACAGCAATGATGAAAATCCAGACATGAGCTGAAAAACAAAGTTGCAAAGGAATATTCTGACAAAAACTTATAAATATTTATATGATGAGACTCTAAAACATAACTAAAAAACACATGGATCTGTACAGATAGTTCTTCCTTGAAGAAGCATCAACTTCTGAGCACTGCACTGCAGATGTTTTTCTGTTCGGAGTTACACACTGTCTGCATTAGTGGAAAAGAGTATGCTACAGTGTTGCTTTCAGGGAAATAAGTGCAGGATTCATCCTCAGTTTTGTGTGGCTACATATGAAGAGCTCTTTTCCAAAACACTATATATCCATTGTCCAAAATTATTGTCTTTCTCTGTCAATATCACTGAAATCTATGTTATAATGTTTCAAATTGATATGGAAATAGCAGATAACATTAACCTAGTTCCAATTTTCCTGATGCTATCTTAACATGAGATTGTAAAAAACAAAATAAAAAATTGTAATTAAATGGATTTTTTAGCATTTTGGATATTCATGTTCTGTTCTTCTGATTTGGCCACCTATTGAATTTGAAGCATACACCTTTATAGACTCTTGATTGTTCTATACACAGGTTTGTCCAGATCAAGCAAATTGTATGTCAAATTTATCTGAATATATAATAAAAGTTCATTACAAACTCATATAATACCAGCCTCTATGGCTTTTAGATCTGTCCACCTGTCACTTCGTAAAGTATATACAATGTAAATATACTGGAGACTGAACTTAAAATGTCTTAACTTGTGCTACTTTGATTTAATTCTCGTTTTTTTTTTTTTTTTTTTTTTTTTTTTTTTTTTTTTTTTTTTGTTTTTTTGTTTGCTTGACATCTAACATGAACAAAAATCACTTAGGTCTGTTTTAAGGTGACCCTCTATTTTACTAAAGCCCATACCACACATGTGTTTTTTATCATACATATGACAGTAAACATCACTGATTTGACATATGCTGGGTATGAGAATGAAACTTAATACTAATGCCTGCAGCTTTAGATTCTGTTTGCTCCCAGTCACACATACAGTAATACAATTAACAGATTTTCTTATATATTTCTTGCCTCACTCTTGAATTTTCTGCATTTTGCTGTTGTAAACACTTCAGTTTCCCTGGGATCTATAAAATCACATCTTATGTCATCATCAAACTTTTGATAACCCCCTTTACTTGATATAACCTCTGAGCTACACCTGCACTCTAAAAAAAGGGGGTTTGTATTGTGCAATAACATAAAACACTGGTTTTGCAGGGATTTGAAACATTTTAATGACGGGGCTTTCTTCTCTACAAGCAAATATTGCACTAAAATAAGTTTGTCCAACACTTTTTGTTGAGGCAAAGATGCAGCATTGTTTGTTTAGCGCTACCCAATATGGTTGTGATTAGTTTAAAGAAATAAAATAGGGAGTTGTTTTGTTCTATACTACAGGGGAGAGGAATATGACACAAAAACATTTTAAAGATGCAGGATTTTATGGAATCTAGCATTAAAGTTGCAAATATTACCATGGGTGAAAACTTATGACGGCAGCTAGAAACAGCTCAAAACAATGCAAAGGGCCCCCATTATGGTTGGTGTTCGGTTTGATTTAGGGCCACACAATTAGGTGAAAACATCATATTGCAATTAATATTATGATTATGATTGGAATTTAAATCTACTAAATCTCAAACATACATAATGTATTTTCCATTTTTTGCAATTATATCATTAAATCAATCCTAAATGGTGCAGCCTTTTCAACAATGCAATTGCATGTGATAAATGTAATAAGTCCATCTGTTTAAGATGCCTACACACTGAGATTAGGTGTCTGTTTATTATCATGCTGCTTCTGATATGTGCCTGTTTACCTCAATTTTATAGTTATTGTACAGTTTGTTAATTCTTGTAATTAGTTGTTTTTTATGATAGTTTTATTGTACATAGCCTACCTCTCCTTTGTTTATTTATGCGTGCACACTATGGTAAAACTTGCAATCTCATTATACTTGTATAATGACAATAAAGGCTTCCTATTCCTATAATAAATAATAAATTGTGTGTTAATAACTTATTCCCTTGCTGTGGCAGTGTGATATGAATGTAAAGGACCTACTGTCAATATAAATGGCCTGCTCTCCAGTAAAAAACACACACAAAGACTCTGATTTGCAGATTTCTACAAACTGATGCGCCTAAATTTTACACAGTTCACCTTTAATCAAACTTTGGTCACTGAAGGGCATTTAATTAAAATGATGTCTGTTAAAAGGTGACGCTCTTTATCTACCCCACCTTAGTTAAGCTATAAAAGCAGCTCAGCGTTATCAGTGGATGACTCGTGCTGTTGACTCTAGTCGTTTTGAATTGCCTGTTGGGAAATAACTTGAACACCTACCCACGTATGTTCAAGAATGTTCCACATGCTATGATATGAAGAGAACCCCTCTGGTAGGAAAACCAGTATTTCTGTACATTGACAGTTCACTGAGAAATGGTATGTGAACCGTACAAACAATGCACAAGGTACAGCTGTGGAAGGCGAAAATCTCAACAGGCTGAGTGGGTTTTCTCTGTCAAAGGAGGACTTTCAGTGTTGGCAGATGGATGATGGAGGAAAAAAGAATGGGGTGGAGGGTTTAGAGTCAGTGCGCGTACACACAATGGACCTATTTTGAAAGACTGCAAAACAAGTGTCATAGTGCATCAAGATTTGCAGATGAGACTCTCTGTGTCTGCACTGACACTTTACTCTCTGTGCATCTTCTCATTCTATATGTCCGCCTTCCTACTTATTTCATCACCAACTATCACACACAGGACAGGAACTCACAGAAAAATGGTGTCATTGTCCTCTGCGCTGAAGTGTAACCCAACACATGATGAAAACATGACACGGTGAAAGTAAATGCGGATCGGGTTTAACTGTTATTTTCTTTCAGCTGTTACCAGGGTTTCAATACTCAGACAGAGGCAGAGAGGAAAGAATAGAGGGAGGAGGAGATAAACAAGCTTAATAAAGCGGTTGAGATGATGGCAGAGGTAAACAGAAACTTGGCACTGGATAGCAAGAGATTACTGCATACCTCACAAGTGAGCACGTACACATGCACAAACACAAAGACAGACACCTGAGTGTGCATGACCGATTTCAATTCATGGTGCATTCACTGTCCACAGATAAATGTATATTTTTGGATCCCCATGACACTGAACTGGTAAAGAGCAAACGTAAAGGCAGGGAAGCCGCTTAGTTAACTCCATATTAAAAGTTTTGATGGGAGTGACTACATATTTTCTTTTCATGCAGCAGTAATTTGGAACATCACACCTGCAAGACCGCAATTTAACAACACGCCATCTACTGTTGTTTTCTTAACAGTTAAGAATAACTTGCTCAAATGCACAAACAAGACAAATCTTCCAAAAATATGTCATACCTGTCCCTCTTTTCTTTATTGGTTATGAAACTAATCCTGCACAACAAACTTCCCCAAGCATTTGCTGTAAATATCCTGCAAAAACACTTGACCAACATCATTCACATTACATCATTTACAAATGTGCACGAGATATTATTTGTGCATCAGCGCTCATATTCCATAATCTCCTGAGACCCAGCAATGCATTTTTGTTCACTGTGGGTGTCATGGGTTTCTCATCTTTACTTTAAAAAAGAAAAAAAGCTGTTTACTGCTAAAAACATAAAAAAAAGAAAGATCTGAAAAAGTATTTAATGCAAAAACAATGCGATTTATGCATCTTTTGCTAAACTGAGGCACACATTCAGCCTCTTTCTGTGGTAGAAGCATCCTAACGCTCCTCTCTGTCTCTTGTGTGGTTGCTGTTTTTGTTGTTTTTGGTGTTTAGTTCAGGTGCCAGGGGCTCTGTCACCTGAGTATCACCTGCTCGGAATCAATGATCTCATGCTGACATTGTTTTTCTCCAACTTGGAGCATGACCTGGTTCACCTACAGCCAGGTGACGACAACAGGGTCAAAGTTCACGTATGAATTTAAATCACAACACCTCACTCTTTACATTATGTAAAACAGGAAATGTCGATGTGTACGTTTAAATCTGCAACTTTATACTTGACTCAAATGTTTCTATCAATGGTTCAATGTTATTTATTATTTTTTGATGGGAAAAAAAAGTGCAAGTTATGATAATGACAATTACATCACAAAAATATGGACATTTTGCAATGATAAACATATTAATAGTGTTTCCAATATTATGCATTATGCGATAATCTGAGCACTTGAGTGTATTTGGGCTTCAAAATCAAATATGATGTGGCATATTATTACTTTTTAATTTGCATGATTTTTTTTTTCTTGGCTGTCTAAAAGTCAAAAAGGTGAGATACAACGACAAAACCCCGAAAAAAGTAGACAATTGAGATAAAGTTGATAAAGCCGTGGGAGAGGTGCAGTTGACTCACAGCAAACAAGTTTCACGTTTGCGAAACAGGTTCTGTGCGTGTGTGCGCGTGCGCGGGGGGATTGTGCAGACAGGTGTTAGTCTACATCAGAGTTCCTCCTGCACTGAGAGGCTTTATCCAGGTGTTTAGTGGGAAATGTCACAGGTACACAGGTGGATATAGAAAGTGCTCACAGCAGAGTTGTGTATTCTGTGTGTGTGTCGGTGTGTGTGTGAGTGTGTGTGTTTTCAGAACCCACCTCCTTGAGTCTGAGCGCTGCAGAGATGGAGCAGCACTAGGACGCACCAGAGCACCTGTGCCTTCCTCATGGGGGCGGTCATCCTCATCCAAATACCCGAAATATCCAAGCCGGTCAGATTTTAAAACATAAACACCATCCTAGAAATAATCCTAATAGTGCGTCCTGTTCACATGCGAAATAAATCCATGTGGTTGGATAACTCCAGCCCGTTTCTTGTTTATTCCCTTGGTTCTTCTCCTCTGATCAGATGAAGGAGTGGGTTTTCGTCGTGTTAGGAAAACTTGTTTGTGCGTTTCTGGGTTTGAGATTTGACTGAGCAGAGTTCAGGACCTGTCGCTCCGGTGTGACTGAGCGGTGAATCACTGCTGCTCTGTGATTGGAGCAGAGCTGTGCGCTTCTGTGGCACTGATTTATCTGGGAGGGACCAGATGGGTAATTCTACAGAACCAACAGCGCTTTCGCACAGTAGGTTATAACTCAATAAATACATATTCTGCTTCTACCTCTGTTTTATGCTCATATGTAAATGACCTTTACGTGCATGTCAGTATGTCCATTCAAAATCGTGTGAGAAACATTAGAATGAACAAAGGAGAGGACTGTAACATCCACTGTCAAAAAACACTGAAAAAAAAAAAAAAAAAAAATCAAAGTGGTTCAACTTAAAAATGTAAGTTCATTTCCTGCCTTAAAAATGTGAGTGAACTCAATTGTAGATTTTGTTTCAATTCACACAAGTTGTTTAATTAACGATAATGTATGTTTGAACTTGATACTTTGAGTTAAAACAACTATTTGTTCAATAAAACTTGTCTTGTCAAATCAACATACAATTCCACACTATTTCATCTCACAAAGTGAAGTTCTAGAAGCCTTTAATTAATGATCATTTATTGTGTGAACTTGATAATCCAAGTTCAAACATCTGATTATGTTACATTATACATTTAATAAAACTTGCTTTAATTGTCAAAGGCACATACTGTTATTACACATGACAGAGGTAGGTAACTCTGGTCTACTCTTCCAGGTGTGCTGGAAGAAGCGTCTAAAACAGAATACTGGGTGTAAAGAACCAGAATTGAACACCCTTGTTATAGAAGAAGTTGTTGGAGTTTTTGGAATTTCCAAACTATAGTGTGAGCAAAACCACTGTGACTCAAGGTGTTTTTACGATAGTTGCTCCAGGAACAGGTGATCTGGGTGACCTTTGACCCCATTGGTGGAAGAGGCTTTGGCACACCTGTGTGGCTATGATCGCTGTCTGACATTCTATGACAGAAGGGAACGTGTAAGATATCATGGTGCCCATTTTAAAACTCGCATTGTTAAGTTACTGACACATTATTCAATGTACATTTCACTGAACTAGCTTGTAATTTTCAGTTGCAATGCTAATAACTCATGAAGTTAAGTTGAAATTTCATAACTCATCATGTTAAGTGGAAGAAAATTATACAAACAAGTTATGACAACAACAGCCTCCTACCTTTTTTTTTTTTTTTTTTTTTGCATGGTGGGTTGAAAAGAAATTTTTAAGTAAAATGTGCACAGGTTTCAAACAACTCTTTCCGCACGACCACACATATACATTTTTCAGCCTTTGTAGTAATATATGTACAACTGGAATCTGCAAAAATGTGCACTGTATTAAAACCCATAAAGACCCAGCACTATGTTTGGGTCAGTTCCCAAATAAAAATTTCTCTATAACCTTTCTTAACTGATTTATTACCATTTATTACAATATCATGCTTTGTGTTTTGCATTTTATCAATATAAACCAGGTATTTTTCTATAATTAATTCACTGATCGTGCAAATGTTCATAAAAGCTCAGACGATTATTATATCAAAACCAGAGAAAACTGAAAGAAAAAGGGACTTTTTCAGGTAAATCGCACATTAACTGAACATAAAACTAGTGTTTCCATCCACTGTCATTGATCGAACTCTGTGGGTTTTACTGGTGAATCAATGGTGTAGAAGATGACGGTGTTTCCATGGTAACAACGGAGCCTCTGAACATCCACAAGGATCATATCTGATAACTATGAAAAGATAACAAGCTGTATTTTACACCAATTATTTCAATGTATTGAGAAGATTAGTGGATCAACAGGTATTAAACAGTTTAGATCAGTAGATGTTTTTGGTTGGTGAAGGATGTTTGCGTCTTTATATGGGTTAAAAACAAAAATGCATTTCAGAAAAATATATTGTAGAAAGTGTGGACAGAAAAAAAAAAACTTTTAAGACCACGAAAGCCTCTGTAACTTCCTGAACGTGTGTTATTTAACACAAGACTATTTAACAAAACATTCTGGTGTGTTTCATTGCTGTGTTGTGTTTCACATGTTAGAAATAAAGACACACTCCCATTACAAACATGCAAAACAATAAAAAGCTAAATGCGGCCTCAGACTTTTTCCACTGTACTGTAATAATTTTTTTTTTTATGGGTAAAATAAGATGTTTATCCATAACAGAACTGAAGGATCAAGTGAAGTGAAGTCGTGCTGCTTCATTTGTACACATAAGTTAGTTTTGCAATAAGCTGGTGACATCCACTTTAACCACCATGCAACATGCAAAAAAAATAATAGAAAACTATTAGTATGTAATAACAAATGATAAAAGTGCTCAATTAAGACATAAAAAGAAGCAAATCTAAATGAGTAATCATTAAGAGGAGTCAAACAAATAATATATTGTAAAAACTATTGTAAAAACATATGTAAAATAAATAAATAAATATGTGCAAATATTGCTATTTTTATATCACTTGATCCTGCACCTTGGGACTAAAAACCTCAGTCTGTTAATTTTCTGACACGGAATGTGTGTTCTCTTAACTGATTAGATTCAATCATCAATAATTAACTGAAATTTGGCTATGGATTTAAGATGACTGAATAGAGGTGACCTTTAAGGAATACCTGCAAAAGAAAAATTATGCAAAAGAGTCGCAACAACAGCGTAGATTTCACAGAAATGAATCCAGATCTTTGAGTCTGTTAATCCTTTAATCTTCCTTATTTGATTCTTTAGGTTTATTTATTCTTTGTATTGCAACAATTGTTTCATTTCTTGCCAAAAATGTTAATTTCACAGATCTCGGCTAACTCACGCATTTAGTTTTAAGTCTGACCAATTCTGGAATCTCTAGAAACCTCCCCACTCTTTTATGCAAAAGCTTTGATTCTTTGCCCCAGATAGTAAAGGCTGACGGAGCTTTGTATTTGCCCTTTTGTCTTTTTTATGTCAGTATTAATGTGAGTCATGTATGGGTGTAAATATAATCTTTGAGCTAGACTGTGTTGTTGTCAGTTTGGGATGGGCCTATGTTTGTTTGTATTGTTTGATATATTGAAAAATACAAAAACAGTCAATTTAATGAAAATGATGAAACAAGATTTATCATATGAGGAAACAAACATTTAATAGAAATATAAACTTGGAACCTCGATGAGTCACAGTAAATCCAAATTGTGAATATGTAAACATGAGATGAAGATGACGCTGTCTGTCAACATCAATGTATATTTTATTCCAGTATAATTGCTTAACTTCTTTATCTTTGAAAACTTCAGGTGCATTTGGTCAGATGATAATTAAAATTCCAGGCCAGATTTTCTCTTTCACGGTTCCTTCAAGTCAACATGGCCTTATCATTAAGATCACCCACTTCCTTTGTCTTCCTCATATGTTCCTCCGAGAGACAAGTCACGAAACAATAGGATATTTACTTAATCAAAAACTTTTTGCACGCAATATTTTTATGCACTTGCAAACTAAAAAAAAAACACTTTACATTATGTGTCACTTTCCTAGTTTCCTGTGTGGAGTCTTAACAACAGGACTTTGACCCCTCCACTCTTAGCCAAGAAGTGTAAGATCATATTAATGCCATATAGTTTTACTGCTGAATTACTTTACTGCTGAAAAGGCCACAGCAGTAAAATAGTCTGTGTTTGTCTTGTGCATAACAGCTAATGTAAATGTGCGTTTCTTACGGTGAGTCAGTCAGTTTTAGGAAGGAAAACAGATAAGGCAGAATACAGCAGGATGTTTTCGTCTTCAGCTTTGAGTAACATCTTGTTTGTTGGAAAATGTTCTCGCTTGTCATCTTGGTTGTCACTCAAGCTCCATGCCGACATTGTCTACGGAGGAGGAGTGGGTGAACCAGACAGACCACTCTGGAAACTGGCTCACCCAGCAGCTCCAGTCCCCCTCCCACTCACACATGTACAAATGCACATACATGCACAAACACAGCTGCCAAGTTGTACACACAATAGTGACACAGTGATGAAAATCACAATGACTTACAAGAAAAACCCCTGTACTTAAATCTGAACAGGTTTCATTTCATCTAAACAGTCTTCAGTTCTCTGCAGACTGATCTTTCCTGTCTGTCAGAGTCATTTCTAGTCTAAGAGTCGAACACAAAACCAAAGGTTAATCTTTCACCACCAGTACCAGGAAGTCAATCTCAGACATTTTTCTTCCCTGTTATTCTCATAATCAAATACAGAATCTAAAAAGTTCAGGGAAAGGTGGAGTGTAACATCTGCAGCATCTGTGAAACAACTGTGAAACTCTGATGTAAATACTTTTACTCAAGTGATGGACTTACGTACAAGTTGGAGCTACTTGTACCAGTCCATTTTACTCTACGTTTCTACTCCACTACTTCTCAGAGGCACATATTGTACTTTTTTTTTTTTTTTTTGTATTAACTCTGCATGTTTTTGTACAGTATAAACCATGTGAACTGGAGGATTGGCCATCTAGACATTCTTAAGTTAATGACCCCGTTTTTCTGAGCTCACAAATGAAAAAAAAAAAAAAAAAAAGGTGATTTTATTGGATTTGATGCACTTCTGTCACTTAAACTCCTCAACCATAAAGTTTGTTCAAATAAGCTCAACCTTAATCATCTACAGTAATAAAAGTGCAACATATGCATCAATACAACAGTAAAATTTGTCCAAAAAACATCAAATTAATTTTACTTTTCATACTTTGAGTGCATTTTACTGCATAAAGTACTTAATTCAATTAACTCTGTCATGTCATACAGTTTAAATACTCCATTATAAGACAGAGTTAATTGAATAATATAATGTAGTATTTACACGATATGACATGTTTCTTTGAATTAACTATCTGAATACTCTTCTACCACTTTTCTCAGGAATACGTGCATTTCCAAATGTATCCAGAAGTTTTTATTTCCTGTTATTCCTACAGTCTGCCAAAGAACAGAAGGAGTTCAAGGGTAAAGGGAGTAACATCTGCAGCTGCTCTGATGCAGATGAATGGTAAAGAAACTCCAATGTGAACTAGACACGCAGATACATTTTGGGAATGCATGTGTATCAAATTATGTTTCTAATCAAAGTCTCATAAATTACCACCTTCATCTGTAAAAGGTCAACATGAAAGGTCGGTAAAAGTGTTACATGTGTTTTGTGCTTCTACTACATTATTGAAATGTTATCTAGTGGAATTCTAAACCCTAATTGAAGATACTGCATGGTGAAATGAGTAACCATGATAATCTCAAGTCTAAAGAGATGATCCCCAGGAAAAGTAGTACAAAAAAAAAAAAAAAAAGTCTGTTAAAACAACTTTCATATTAAAGTCACTGTTGACAATGGACTGTGCTGTTAAACACTGCCCCCTGCTGGTGGAAACTCATTCAACCTGAATAATTGTGCAGTTTCTTTCTTCAGTTATCCATCATTTATCCATGTGAAAATGAAAAGTTCAGTGTAAAAATGAAAACATAAAGTGCACCACAAACACATTTCAGTTTGATAAGACAGGTCATACAGAAAATGGGTTTATTTGTAATACAGCAGGATTTTTGTCGTCTTACATCACATACAGATGTCTCCATGCATTCAGCATCGAAACATGGTCTTCACTGTTCAGTTTAAATCTACTTGTGTAACTATAACGGTACAGAATGAATCATCAGAATTTTTTATTTCATTTTTTTTTTTTTTTTTGCACTGATTATCATTGTTTCACAGACACAGTCTACATCAAAGTTTCTTTACACCCCAAGAAAAAGAAAATCGACCACCAAATATGAATCATGTGCACTAGCAAAACAGAAGATATTGTTGGATGAAACTATTGTCTTATCCTGAACTGTGGTGCAAGACCTGCCATATCAGGGCATAGAGAAATAAATCTGTAAATTATTTCTTCATAGATAAATATATGCAACTCAAAACTACAACCAAACCAGCTTAAACCAATTTAAAGTCCTTTTTTTTTTTTTAAACGACACTAAATATAAGGCCACAAAACCCAAATCATCAAACTCATGATTTAACAAACAAGAAATGCTGAATATGAATGCACAAAAAAGTTGTTGGAGTGGATATACTGTTCATTATGTCATATTGTTATTTGCATTGTACTATATGACTAATAGTACCCATGTATGGCACAAAGAAATCAATTCTTTGACAGATTGTGCTGGTATCAGTGGTGACGCGCTGACTCGTCTGTTGTGGATGTGCTGATGAATCTTCGCAAACTCAAACACAGACGTACTGATTTGCTTTCTACCCTGCTTTCTTTCAAACAATTGCCCTGACAAAAACACATAAATAAAGGAATAAGCATGTCAAATAAATATCATTATAGCCATTAAGATTCATCAACAATATTCACATTCAGTAACACAGACTTATTGGGTTACAGCAACATAATCAACCCCCAGTATGCAAATCTGAGACAAAAACACACATTAGCAAGAGCAACCTGATGCACTTTGATCACTCATATTGACAAGAAGGCAGGCAAGCTGTGTATTGTAGATGTTAAGCTATACTTTGTTATTAAAGTTCATCTACTAAATTTGCACTATTATGTATATATGCTGACAGCTACTGCAGAAAAATGTTAGTTAATGTTAGAAAAACACAAAATCTTACTGTTAGTTTCTATGATCGGGCAGTTAGAGAGGATTTACAAACGGTGTCAGCATCCATGCGGGTCAGAGGATGGAAAAGCACGCAACCAGGTTGGTAAGCGTTACCAGGATGCATTCAGTTCAGGCAGTCAAGAATCCATTGTGCATTTCAAAACATTTAAAAAGGATGGCTTCAGTGCGTCTGGTTGTACTAGGGGAGTAGAAACACACCGTGGATATCAAAAGACTGAGGCAGTAAGAGGACATGTGGCAGGGGACGTTCGTCCCGTTATCATTTCCCAGATCAGAGAGTTGTTCATGATTAACACTGACGACCGGCTCACACACATGTACACACTTTGTCTGAGTGTCAAATTGCTTCAGCATTGCCCACAAATTGAAACAAGAGCACTAACCATTAAACCAGAAAAGGTTTATGGTGACACGAATGCGCCAACTGTGATTGTTCTCAAAAATGACTCAGTTACCCCACAGAAAAGACAAATGACTGACAATTTAAAAACATACACCAACAAAAGTCATATCTGACTCAATGTTGATCCAGTGGAGTCACACATGACTCAGTACAGCATCTAGAGACTAACATACAATACACTGCACCTAAGGACAAGATGTGGAAACATGAAAAAGCAAGTGTCTGCTGTGATTGCTTGTGGTTTGTGTGCATTGTTTGTGTGTTTGTGAGGGTGGTTAAATATGGTGTACATGAGAATTTGTTTTCACCTTGCGCTCAAAACTACTAGGAATCTCAACAGACTGGAAATGAAAGCCCTAAATGTCCCCAAAACATCAAATCTTACTTTGTAAGTATCAACCAAAAGCCCTTTTCCTAACCTGCATCCCCTTTCCCAAAACAAAGCTAAAGGTGGGTGGTTGTAGCTGCTGGTTTTCCTCTTCTTATTTCTTGTTCTTGAGCTGATTGGCCAGCCAATCAAGGCCCTCATAGAGGCCGTCCCCGCTGGTGGCACAGGTGGCCTGGATGTACCAGTTGCGGTGACGCAGGGAGTGTAAGCCCAACTTATCTGTGATCTCAGCAGCGTTCATGGCATTTGGTAAATCCTGTCAGAGGTGAGAATACAGAGGATAAAAGGCAAAGATCAGTGATTCATGTCCCTTCTCAGTGAGCGATGGCTTGGGGTGTAATGTCATTGTTGGTCCAGACTCAATGGAGTTATCTACAGGAGAACATTGAGATGTCCATTTCCTTTTCTAGCTGAACTTAGCACGTACCCAGTGTCAAAATTACCCAGAAATGGTTTGCTGACCATCAACCAAATAACCTGGCAACTCACCTGACCTGAACCCCATAAAGAATCTATTTGGTATTGTCAAGAGGAAGATGAGCCACAACTACAGACAATACAGATAAACTGAAGACCACTACCTCGGCCTTGCCTCGGCTTCCATAACATCTGTGTTGTGGCTGATCACCACCATGACACACTGACACAGTAATTTGCCCAAAAGGAACCACAACCAAGTATTCAGTGGATAAATTAATATAATTTACATACCAGAAGTTCAACATGTCATCCTTTTACAGATCAATTTATGAAATACTGTAATATTTGAAGATACTGGATTTTTTTTTTTTTTAGTTTTGAGCCATAGTCATCAAAATTTATACAGAAAAAGGCTTAAAATAATTTACCTTTTCGATGGCATTCTAAATATTTGAACTGTATGTAACAGATACTTGCCTGTTTATTGGCAAAGACAAGAAGCACAGCATCTCTGAGTTCATCTTCAGCTAGCATCCTCATGAGCTCCTCTCGTGCTTCGTTCACACGCTCTCTGTCATTACTATCCACCACAAAAATTAGACCTGAAAAGACACAGAGTAAGGAAATAATTAAGATTTCACAAACGATCCCATTAAGAAGACATAACTGTTCAGTTTCAGCTCAATGTTACCCTTTCATTAGCTTTAGCTCACCCTGTGTGTTTTGAAAGTAGTGTCTCCAGAGGGGGCGGATCTTGTCCTGCCCACCCACGTCCCACACAGTGAAGCTGATGTTCTTGTACTCCACCGTCTCCACGTTGAACCCTGGAAAGAACAGTTATGTTACACAAGGTGTGAACCAAATACTGCTTCTTTTCACAAGCGCATTCAGCAACTCTTCACAATGAGCAACATCTAACTGCACACACCGATGGTTGGGATTGTGGTGACAATTTCACCCAGCTTCAGCTTGTAGAGGATTGTCGTTTTTCCTGCAGCGTCGAGCCCCACCATCAAGATCCTCATCTCCTTTTTCCCTATAAGGCTCTTCAGCAAATTTCCAAAAATGTTCCCCATGATTCAAATGAGGTTCTTAAGATTCAGTGTGTGACTACAATCCTTACGCTTGACGTCTCAGTTGTCAAGCAGAGATGAATAATGGAGCCTGAAAGAAGAGAAAACAAATTAATACTACTATATGAAAAGGTACCTTCTTAAAAAGTACAAATACTCATAAAATGTATCAAGATAAATTACAAAATATTTTACTAAAACTATTGGAAAATGTATTCCTAGTTAATATAGACTTTAAGTAATTTTGAAATGACAAGAATGGTTCCAAAACCAAATATTATGTATACAGAATATCACTTTGCTAATTTAATATCAAGTTAAGATATATAATAATTAATCATTAGGAAATAGTGTCAGTTTTAGTAGAAACACAGATATGGCTAATATCAGAGTTACCAAATGGAATCACTGCTTTTGGGGAGGAATTCATATCTGCAAAAAAACAAAAAACAAAACAAAACAAAATAAAGTTAAATTTTACTTATAATGGCCTGGATATTTGATGGTTAGTTTAAGTCAAGTCCAGATGTAATTATTGATTGATTAATTAGGCTAATTAATTAAATCAATAAGGATTTATTAGTCTAACTTAGATATTTAGTTCTATTGTTATGCAGTTTCTGATACAAAAATTAAATATAAATATAGTACATTTCCAAAAAAAACCCACAATAGGTCTATTTATAGCTTGTCTTTGCTAAATTGTTGGACATTTTGTTATTACAGTTAAAATATGTGGACTATGTGCCTTATTAATTGTCACAGCATACTATGCTGTTTGAAAAATGCATTATGTAATGCAATTCTTTTTTTAAACAACAAATTATATATAATTTCTTTTTTCACTGCCAGGTAAAATACAAATATACCACTCATCTCTGTGTAAAGTAAACGTCAAATGAAATAAGGGGTAAATGATTGATTATTCAGTGGAGTAATATTATAAATGCTCTTGTTATGTTATCAGGTGCAGTAAAGGGATGCTGCTCATGTTCACTTTCCCTAACCTATCTCAAAAATAAACATACCACCACACCACACCGTTTCACTGTTATATGCCCCCCCCCCAAAAAAAGGTGCAAGAGTCACTAAT
>JAPSES010000211.1:11119901-11174372 GCA_029822895.1 Maxillicosta whitleyi | reverse complement strand
GCCCCCCCCCCCCCCCCCCAAAAAAAAAGGTGCAAGAGTCACTAATCACCGTGAGCCTTCATCAAAGAGAGGATGATGGAGATGTATGTCAGTGTAAAGACTCCAGGCTGCAGAGCAATCTGTTCAGGCCTTTCTGTTTTTTTCTCCTTCAAATCTTAGCTTGAAACAATGCCAAGCCCTCAGAGCACATAACATGTCCTACATTACCAGGCCTGTGTGACTTTTACCATTCAACAAAACCCTACCACAAGGCTGCAATTCATTAGCTGTTTGTAAAAAAAAAAAAAAAAAAAAAGATTCTAAGATTTTTTTTATGATTTTTCAAGAATGAATAAGAACAGCATGAGCTTGAGCTTTCAGTCTCCTTTTCTGTGTTACACAAGAGTCTGTAAAGTATATTTAGATTGTGGACTTTTCATTCCTGAAAAAAAATCTCTCAGCATTTGAGCGACAGGAGTATATGCTGGGCTTTTCTAAAACACACACACACGAACATATATATATATATATATATATATATATATATATATACACACACACATTACTATTTTCTTAAACTTTACAGTAAACTATTAATTAAAATATCAAAGCTACTCAGTCTGTTGATAGAATTTGCAGCCAATCAGTGTACAATTAACAGTCTGACAATAGTCTGTCTGCATATTACAGTGTAGCAAAACACATAGGAAAAGTACAGTTTAGAGTCCAAAATACACTATCACCCATACAATTGGAATACTTTGTTTTCTGACACATTCCTCTTTTTTTATTTCCATTTATATGATCAATAATCACATTTGACCAGGTGCAATGATTATATATTGAGTTTCAGTTACATTTCTAGAGTGATATATACATTAAATATACTTTAATAGAATATAAATAATTTCCCTATTTTTACTATATAATGAGAAGAGGTAAAACAATATATATATTATATAATATATTTTATTCAAACTTTATGTACTATTTCCAGCCTTCTACAACCTTCAGCAGCATCCCACCAAATTGTATGTTTACATTTATTTTTACATTCAGCTGATATTAACCACCTACGGTTTTCAAAAATGATGCACTGACCAAAAAAAAAAAAAAAAATTGTGACTTGATAGTCCCATTTACCTTAGTATTTCTCAAAACGCCCTTAGAATGGGAGATGCTAATTTAATGATATTAGAAGAAAATATGAGAACAGTGAAGGCTGACAATAACAGACCTGCTTAAAGAAGTGACACTGACATTAGACATGAGTTGATTTGATGAAGGATGCAGCCCTGTCCATGGTGCTGAAGAACATCCCATAAAATACAATTGATCATGAACACAAGGTTTTCTTCTCATATGCGGGTTTTTTGAGGGTTATAGGTTAAGTGTGATGGTTTAAGATGGAGACCTGGTAGGCAGCAGGGCCGTGATATGCCAGTCTGATAATGTTATTTTAGCTCCGGGTGACTCAGGTGACGTTAGCCAAGAATGCTACGCGAGGTAAGGTTACAGTTCCCCCGCCGCCACCAACCGTTAGCATCGGTCATACGCATTTTTTTTTTCGCTTCAGCAAACAACCTAACCGTCGTCTACAGCTGTCTCTAATTTCTTTATCCTGGCATAAACCAGCCAGTGAGTGTGGTTTAGCTTTGAATCGGTGGGGCATAACCGTAGCTAGCCAGTATCACCGTCCTGATACACCCCATTCATCCATCCAGCAACTCTCATCCCTGCAGCGGGCATTCTACCACCGCCACAGCCCGGACAACAACAAGGCTACACAGCCCACACACGACAGACGTTAAAAACACATGTGTATTCTGACATCTATGTGTATATTATCAAGTTTAAGATAGTGTCAGTTTCTTACCTGAGCCGACAAGTCCCCCACTAAACGTCTCACGATATTTTTCAGGGGGACAACTCAGCAGTAACGGAGGCGAAATCTCGCGAGATCATATTTAAAAACCTAAACAAATTTTGGGTCCTTTTGAAGAAAAATAGAAGGTTTTGTTTGTTTGTTTGTTTTTCTTTATGTACTACGTTTTTGTATATATTTTTTAAACAATCCAGCGGAAGAACTAACATATTTTAACAGGATGCAGAGAGTTTTAATCAGAGAAGTGAGTCAAATCCTCCTTCATTCATATTCTCTGAAGTATTTTATGTCAAATGTAGCTTACAGTCATTGTTAGCAAATAAACATCAGTAAGTGAACAAGATAGATAGATAGATAGATAGATAGATAGATAGATAGATAGATAGATAGATAGATAGATAGATAGATAGATAGATAGCTGTGAAATTGGTAAATAATAATAAAATAATAATAATAATAATACAATCATCTAGGCAGCATATTAGGTAATTATAAATTGCACTTTACATTTCATTTTAAAATTAGCTTAGTTACCACCAAGGAATCAAAATTAATTAGTACAAACAGTCTTTTTTTCCAAAAGAATGTGATGTAATAATGTAATGGCGTAGAAAAAATGTAGGCTAATTACTACATTTGTCAGACTGTGTCACACAGCAAGCACAAGCACAAATGCCAGGAAGGACAACTGCAAACAAGTTCACCAAGTCTAGTGTGAAGACAAAAGAAGACAGCAGGATGCATAAACCCTCCCTGTTCTCTAGCTAACCCTCCTGAGCAGCCTATCAGACATGTCACAGCAACATCATTGTGATGCTTCTGATGAAGGCTACAGGAAGTAGTTGGAACTAGTAAAGCAGGTAAACAAAAAAAAAAAAAAAAACTAACCCTGTTTTGATAAATTAATTATTTACAAAAATTCACCAAGTTTATAAAGGGAATTATTATTAAATTAAGTTTATTCAAATTCATATTTAGATAAGCAACGTCAGCATTGATGTTGTACAAGAAAGTAAAATGAAAGTGATTTGAAATTAAATTGTGAATCTGAAAAGTAACAAATCTTGTTGCCAGTAGTTACATTTCTTGATTTTGCTAAAAAAGTTTTCAGGAAACTAAATGATTATTGCATGATACTTGATCCTTGGTCCAATATTTTCAAGTGGAATGAGGAGTTTCTATATTGAAGTATTATCAGATGAATTAGTATTGAACAATACTTTAAAAAGGGCCTGAATCAGAGATATCATGTGGACCACAGATCCAGCACAGAAACATGTCAGATTCATGTTTTATATTACTTAGAATAATGAAATCATAATGACCGTAACTGCTCACATTCATAGATTTAAAATATACTGTTACAAAGTATAATACTGTTTTACCAGCATACACAGCTTGTTAGTCTCAAGGAGTGAGTGAGTGAGTTTTCCATTTATTTAGCAGGAAAACATGAGTCATTGCATAATGACAATGTTATTTTTGTATCAGTTCCAGATCTTCCACCTGTTTCATACACAGAATTGGTACTTACTTTGAGGTTGTTAGTTGTATTTGTAAATCAGCGCCCATGTTATCTGACCCATCTTTGTTTTCTTTTTAGTTAGTGTCACTTAAATTAGTTTATTACCAAATTCATTCATTCATCTTCTGTACCTGCTTTATCTGCACTAGAGTCACAGGGGATGGTGGAGCCTATCCCAGCTACCTATTGGCAAAGGCGGGGTACACCCTGGATGGGTCACCAATTTTATTGCAGGGCTGAACATATAGAGACAAACAACCTATCACTCTCATTCACACCCATGGGCAATTTAGATAAACCATTTAACCTATTAGTACATGTCTTTCAAACTATGTGTATGAAACACGGTCCTTTATTATCTAATATATGAACATGTGACCAAATGCTGCAATCTGTGCTGGTGTTTCTTCCATGATATCCTGCTGGGTTTTGAGACAGTTGGATGTAATTTGTGGAAGCGATTGTTAAAACTCTATTGATTTATTCGGTGGGGGAGGCGTACAGACATCTGTCAGGTTCCTGGAAATCTAATTTTACTTGCTGACAGATTATCCAAAATTGTGAACTATCCCTTGTGCTAATGAAGGCCTATTTTTTATTTATTTATTGTGATGACAGCTATCAGGGTTCTTGGTATTTTGTGACCTTGTTACATCCTACTGATGGCTTGTATTTCTGCAAAACAAAAATGTGTGATGAGGGTGAGTCATAGGTGAGGAAAACCATGCCATCATTGGCTGTTTTCTAAAACATCTCCAATTTTAGGAAGACAAAATCTGTAAGGATTGTGTACATGTTATATGACTAGATTCTTCTTTTATTGGTTACCTAGTTTTAAAAAAATCTCAGAAAAATGAGTTCTCATTTTTTTGTGTGTATTAGGTGTGTAAGTAATTAATGGAATCCTTAATAAAATTAGAAGCGACTGAACTGAATTAAGGGAGAATGGAGAGAGATAAAGCAGTGGGTAATTTCCCCCTGTGGGACTAATAAAGGAATATCTTATCTAATAACATCTTATCTTATTAAAATGATGCCTAGGTAACCATGAATAAAAGTAAACATGACAACACATGTTCCAAAAGTACATTGCACTACACTGATTTTATATTTGATTCAAGGATATTGAGAGTAGAACATGAACAATTGCACAATTACATAAGTACTGAACAAAACAAAAAGACCAAAACACTAGACAAGAAAATGTTCATCAGATTCAATGATAAACTGTTTTTCAGTAATTACCAGGATCAAACCTATTAAGCCTGGGAAGCATTGTTTCTCTCTCTCTCTTTCTCATTGTTCATTTGACTGTGTTGCCACACTGCCTACTGATCCTTTGCCTGTTTCTGTCTGGTCTTTCCCTGGCAGTTATGGTGAGTAGTTTTGGTCATCTTCTTTGGGTCATGTTATTTTTGATCTTTGGATAATTTAAGGTAAATTTGGTTAATCATTCTTGGTGTGTTTGATTCCTTTTGTTGTTGTGGTGGTGGTGGTGGTCTTGAGCCATACAGCTAAAGAGTAAAACAGTAGTTATATGTGACTGAAGGTATTTAACCCCTAACACCTATGATGGGCTAGACATTATCACGGGTAGATTTTCTCCAAACACAGTCTACAGAGGTGGGTGGAATTCTTAATCCCTAGAGGACAAGTAGACAACATGTGTGCTTTCTCTGACACAACAAGATCCGCCCACAGTCCAAAGACAGGTACCTAAATAAGTAAATAGGCCTTTAGTAGACATTTTGGTTTGTAAAACAGGTAAGTGTGAGTATCACAGATGACCTTATTAATGTCACTGTTCCATTTAGTTGAAATAGGAGGCCCGTCCAGTGAACCATCATGTACAATCTCAGTGACATCTCACTGGAATAAAGTTATTTATAACTATGCCAACACCTGTGTGTTTACTGTGTTCATAAGTTTAAATGTCTGTCATGAAAAAGGTCTATTGGTCCGTGTCTGTATATCAGCTCTACAATGTCCTGGTAACATATCTTCCTTAATCCTTAATTTCCTTCGGGATCAATAAAGTATCTCTACTCTACTCTATGTAGGGTTCACCCTGTCTTAAGATGATGTCAGGTGAGATATTGGTTCCAGCCCCAAAAGCCTTTAAGTGTGAGTTCCCATTTGCCCGTGTTACTTCATGGCATCTGAGTTGCACTGAGTTGCACTAGTTCTAAAGTCAAACTCAAACCAAGCTGAACATAATTTTGAGCTTTGATGCAATGGAAAAAGGTCATGTAGTCTGATGAGTCCAGACTTGTCCATTACCATTACATGGCCACTTGGCTAAAAAAAGAATGTTACTATAGACTTCAATAAATGCTAGTAAAAACATTGCATGGCATACGTAAATAAATAATGACAAATGCAACCGGTTATCAGACCTACATGTAGGCCAACAAAATACTGTTTGTGTGCAACTGTGAAGTTTCAATATGGGCATAACTTGCAACTTAATTCTAGGAATTTATGCACCATCCTCTAATTAGTTTAATTCACACTGCAAGCCTTCAGAGTGACTTCAGATTTATTTCTGCCAACTCATTAGTTAGTTGCAGTGTGGTCTCTTGTGGTGTTTATACTATACCTTGTTTATTTTATACTTTAGAATTTATACTATGCATTTTGTTTTTACAGTTTTCTGTGGTTTATGCAACTATTTATTCCTGCTCTTTCTTTCTACTGTTTTAGTTTTGTTAATTTTCTTCTGTATCATAACACACTATGTTGGTCTGAGTACTGTAATTTCATTGCACATGACTGTGACAAATTCTATTCTATTCTATTCTATTCTATTCTACTCTGAACTGATTCACACCTGAACTTCATACCTGTGGTAAACATGTAGGTCGATGTGTACAGGTTTCAGGTTTTGTCGTCAGATGATAACAAAGATAAAAAGAATTTCAAATACAGCAAAAATGAAGCAGAGTGATGTAAAAATGTGCGTGGATTAAAATGAGACATAACACAGTCAGACATGAACTGATGTAGGACCATATTTGAGAGGTGGATTTAATCTGACATGAAAGATGAAATTCCATGTTATTATCCCATCCCTCCAAAGGTGGCAAGGGGTAGTATTTGTAGTTTGGTTTGGTTTGTTTAAGTCTGGTTTGTTTGTTTGTTTGTTAACACTCTAGCAACAAAACTACTTGTTGAATTCATACCAAATTTGGTTTATAGACTGTCAGTGACCCATAATAGATGCCATTACATTTTGGGAACAGTAGATCAAAGTTAAAATTTCTTGCATTTTCAAAATCTTCCCATTTACTTATTATGGGCGAAATATGTGCGAGGGGCGGGGTTAGTTGTGCCTGGAACCACTTTTTTTTATTTATTTTTTTAAAACCAAATCTCAGTCTCATACGAGATCAGATTTGAGTCTGCACAACAGCGCCCCCTGTCGTACATGTATGGTATCGCTTCTGCCTCCCACCCATGGCAGCTTGATGGGATGCTGTGTGGAAATGTTTGAGGCGGGCTCTTCAGGGAGACCCAGGTGTGGGGACAACGTCCACGGACCGCTAGTCCTTATCTGTCCTGTATTTTAACACATCAGCGTTATTCGGAGCTGAGCCATTTTAGACGCAGGGGTCGACGGGCGGACTGTGCAGCTCCACTCTCTCCTTTCCAGCTGCTGTGTTGAAGCCTACACGGAAGTTGTTGGATGGCAGCTTTTTTCCAGAACTTCACAATGAACACCAGCGTTTTTGTGCTCCTGCTCGCGGCTCTCACCTGTGGGCTCGCGCGGGGAGAGGAAAATGCAGTGGAAGAGCTGCAGGTGGAAACCTTGGTGAGTCTATATACGACATTGTAACAGCTCCATAGAATACAGTAAGTAGTTCCAGATGAATGCAACTATGTTAACAGTGAACTCTTCTGATTTCGCACCCAAAGGTTAAACCTGAAACTTGCTCTGTACTTTCCAGCATGGGGGACACGCTGCAAATCCACTACACGGTAAGGAATGTGGACGTTTTTTCAGCAGAGATCCTTTTGTTTCTGATCAAACAGCAGGCATATGCATTTTTACTACTGTCCATAGTGAAACCGGCCCAGCTGATGACGAATGCAGTTGTTGTCTATGTGGCACCGTCTGCATGAACCATGTGGGCTGGGGGTTTGTGCAGACACAGGATTACTGCAGACTGCACGGTCACAGGCTCATTCTGATGCCGTCGTGACTGAACAGGGCTCAGATTGTGGTTTTATATGTGTCCGTGTGGGTTATTTGGCTTCATGCGAGAATATAGGGGCTCTTCTGCCGTGGCTGTGGATCGACTGGGCGGTGCAACACGTCAGCAATAACAGCTCTGTCAGTGGGGCACCAGTTCATCCATGCACACACTGGAGACTCGTGGTCTTTCAGTCCTCACACATGCTGCTTTTCAGGAATTTAAGAACTCACTCTTTGATGGTGATTTAAGCTGTCAGGCTTTGCAACAAAATGTGCACTTCCTGGGGTAGTTAAAGTACACAGTCATACAGTATTAACAGAAACAGACCAAATGAGAACATACATTATGTGTTTAATCTGTAGAATACAGCAACTACAAGTATTTAATATGTTTTTTGATTTTAAAAATTAATGTATGTACAATGACTATGTTAATATAAAAATACAAGCAAGCTAATTTATTAAAAAAGAATACTTTCACAAAGGTAGGACTGCAACTAATTTCCATCAGTGTTAATTATTTAATGTCACTATGCATAGCCCACACATAATGTAATTTCAGTTGGTGACTTTTACTGCTGATTTACTGTACTTTTATGGCAGTTAAATTTTATCAATATAATTCATCAACTTTCCAATATTTAATTTGCTGATGGTGTTCATAAAAACTCAGGTTAAAGTTGAGAGATATTATATCAAAGAGAAAACTGCAAAAAAGGGACTTTTTTTTTTTTTTTTTTTTTTAAAGTAAAACATATCATTAATTGAACATAAACTAAGTGTTTCCATCCACTGTCATTGATCCAACTCCATGAGTTTTACAGGTGAATCAATGTTGTAGAAGATGCTGTTATTGTTACAGAGTAAATATTAAATAGTAAAATTGTTCTTCTGGTCCACAATTAAAATGCCTCCAGAATAAAAGTAGTGAATTTGTAGTGAAATTTTACCAAGTGTGAGTCACTAATACGGGAAAAATTAAGTAAAAATTCCACTTGGCTGTAGTTTCCAAGATATAGTCTTCGGTCAAAATGTGAATTTCTGAGAATTACTGAGAGGTTGGATTTTATTCAGAAGGATATTTTGTCTGAAAGCTTCCAGATCTGTGTCAAAACACCGTCTAATCATTACAATTCAATCACTTTTCAGGTTCTTTCTAGTAGAAGACTGATAAATCTATTGTATAAATGCACATATATATGTAATAACACATTATCATATACATTGCAAACATCAGATAACCAGCACTTTTGTCATTTGTTTTCCAATTCGTCTTATTTGAGTGTATAATATTGAGCTTATTTAATCTCTGCAGCAGGTAATTAAAAAAAAGGTATACCTGTATAATTGTAAGAGTTGTCAAGTATTAAATGAATTGATAAGTTGATAATTGTTAAATCACTGAGGCTCCTCACAAAGACATTTCATTGTAGTTGACATAAATACAGGTCAGTCACTTGAATATGAGAAATGTTTTGAAACATTATTTGCAATAATAGTATGTAACATGTTATATAAAAGCCTTAACATTTTTACATCTTAGTAAAAGGTTAAAAACACAGACCAAACTCACCTTGGTACATTTAGAAAGATATGGACAAATAACCCAGTGCAATAAACAGCATTAAAGGGGTGTTTAACCCTTTCATGTATGAAGTATGAGAACCTTAGTTGAGATTTTTTTTTCCCTGAGCATTTTTATTCTTTAGGCATGAAAATAAAAAGGATATTTGCAAAAAATTTTATGAACCTATTTTTCTTGAAATTACAAGAATGTCCACTGAGTTGGACACCATGTTTTAAAATTTTGAAGTAAAGAAACATGTATTTAAAACCCTTCATCAGTACTGTTTGAAAACTATGAAATAAAAAATTTTAATTCAGGTAATCTGATGTGTATATAAAACATGCAAAAAATTAAAAAAAAACATTTTTGATTAAGAAAATTGTTAATTATAGTGTAATAACAACTAGCAATTGATTTAAAACATATTGGTGCAGATCAGGTTAATCAAGAACAACAAAGTTACACTAATGGTATGAACTGCAGTGTATGGGATGATGCATAAGTGTCCACTGTGCAACAAAAAACATGAATATACAAGAGAACAGCTGTGGAATAGCTGTGAAAAGTTAAAAAAAAAAAAAAATTAAAATTTATTGAGTTCAGTTTTAAAAATCATGCAATAATCTCAGTTTGTGGAGTCATTGTGTCTTGTCAAGCATTGGATCTAATTAATAGTTTTAATCTTTTAGTCAGAGTCAGTATCTGCTATAACTCCACTAGGCTATAGATACTCCATATTTTATATTTACATGCAGTATCTGAAGAAGAAAAAGAGGATTTCATGTCCACTGTTGTATGTTTTTCTGACCAGGGTAAACTGATGGACGGGAAAGTGATTGACTCATCACTATCTCGAGACCCCCTTGTTGTGGAGCTGGGAAAGAGGACGGTCATTGCAGGTGAATAAACACTGAATGATTGAATTTTGGCAGCTTACATGGTAGGTTAAGGTTGTGGAGGTTATTCTGAGGACATACATGGTAGTTGCAGACCATAGAATGTCCTTGCTTTGCTGATTCACTTCCTCTGTGATATACTTATCAGGTCTGGAGCAAAGTTTGGTTGGCGTGTGTGAAGGGTAAGTGAAAAACACACACCTGCTGGAAATGAGCAACAGTTTTTAGCAGCTTAATGCAACCATGAATCAAATAGAAGAAATACCAGTAGTTTTTTGCAGCATACTTTAACCAATGCATGTTTTGGAAATGAATTTGATGTTTCTTTATCTCTCATTTAGGCAAAAAATCAAAGCCACTATTCCCTCTCACCTTGCATATGGAAAAAAGGGTTACCCACCTACGATTCCAGGTAATGAACACAAATCAACACACACACTGATCAATAATATGCCCCTGTCTCCACAGCAGAGCCACAGTGTTACTAAGAGTTATTCTTTATGTGTAAATACCATAAAATATGACATTTGTGCATTCGGTTCTGCTCAATAGTTGTTATTGAAACGTACATGTGAGTTTCTAATGTAACGCAGCGCTACAAAAAGTTTGAGTAACTGCCATCAATAAGATATTTTAGCTATTTCTGTTAGTAGAGATTGATACCAATAGTGGCTGATTACTACAGTCGAAATAGACTTTTAACTTTTACAAACTGTTCATTCCTTAAACCTTCACAGTTTGGTTCGGGTCAAATTTAACCCAAACCCAGAATTCCCTCATAATAAGTGTCTTTACCAGATTTTGAACTACAGATTTATTTAGAATGTCTAAATAGACTATCCCACATTAATAAATATATGTAAAATATAATGTTTCATAGCAGGAAGAGCATATTTTCCTAAGTTTTTCAGACTCGTTTTTGTACAAAAATATCTACTATCACACAGTATCATGTCCTGTTTTACATAACACATAAAAACATAAAAACCATGATGATTTCTGAGCCCCAGTATCCAAAAATCATTAGCACCTGTACAAAAGTATAAGTTATGTTATATGTTTGTGCATTTTGGCAACATGTAGGAAAAGTCATCAAATTTCAGGATAAAAGAATGATGTTTAGGATATTTTTTACTACTGTTGAATGTCAAAAGAGGTCAAATTTGACCCGACTAGTATGTAAGGGTTAAATAAGGATAGGGAGGAAATAAGAGCAAAACAGATTTAAAAAAAAAAAAAAAACTCACCTAGATTTTTCAATGTTCAGTTCCATATCAACTCATTTATTACTTTAACGTAGCTCATCAGTTTCGTAGTTATCCAGTGTCTAATAAACTGAAATATTTCATTCATGCATGATGCGTTTTGACAGTCACAATGTTTTTATTAGGGCTGTCAAAATGTATGTGTTAACGCAGATTATTCCATCATCATGATTAATCTGATTTAAAATGTTAATGCCATTAACCCATCTGGAGCGCAGAATGACTCTGAACGTCTCTGGCAACACATTTCAGGCAGTTTGTCCAAGTAGCGTTAGCATTGCACATGAGCAAATGTGCAGCTGATGTGGTAGTGACAGGCAGCAGAACCGACCCATATAGATGGAAGAAGCTGAACAGTACGTTGGCCTTCTGGATGGAAATATGAGGACAAAAATTCCCAAGATGGAACAGTCGATGGACATAAAAGTATTATGCCCACTCTGTAGAAAGGAGTTTTCATTTCACCGAAGCACTTCCATCTTAAAATACCACAGTAATGTAAAACATATGTTAGCCTGGGATTCTGCTACTTCGGCTAACGTGTCATCCAGCTTGTAACAAACACGTTAAGTGCATATATGTTCCATTCTTTCTTGACTCTGTTTGTTAAACGCAATTAATATAGATTAAAAATTAATGCTATTTAATCATAATTAATCTAAATTAATCCACAGCAACCCTGTGATTAATTTAATTAAAATTTTTAATGGTTTCATAACACTAGTTTTTATGTAGAACTGTAAAATTCACCTTTAGACATCTGTTAGAAAGATTAATAGATGGACACTAATGACTATTTTCAGCTTCTTATGACTATTTATTTTTAACAGGACAGTTTTAGTTGACCTCAAAATGTCATTCAATTATTCACAGATTTTTCACGATTTCTAGAATATTAAGGATCTTTGTGGCACAGGAACCATTACGAGGCCTGGTCAATAGAATTATTAGCTCATTATTGTTCTATTTGAGCTTAAAACTGTACAGACATATTCTTTTTGAGTTGCAGTTGCTGTGTGGATTCTTGTGCATATGGGATGTTTGCGTCAGAGTCTGTTTTGTGCTGGGAGCCGGTTGTTATTGATGTTTAACTCCTTCTCAGGATAAACATGGACAAACAATAATTTTAGTTCAGGTTCCACATTCAGACCAATTCAGTGCCATAAAAACCTATAAATAGTCACAAATCCAAATTTTTGTCGTTGTAAATATAAACGCTTTCATGTATTTAGACTAAAACAAAGTATAAAGAAATATGTGCAATTTTAATAATATTCCACCTGTTATTAAATATTTTGGTTATCTGTCGATCCAATGTGATCTGTAAATTAGAATGTATGTATATATATAATTACTAGATTATAGTGTTGATATCACATTGTTTGAAAGGATAATTTGTAGATTTGAACATTTTCATAATGTCATTTTACTTTTTTCACTGTAAAACATAAGTTTAGAGGTTTAGAGTTGACATTATTTATATATTATTCTGTCATTATTTTTACTGTTTTCGGCCCTCTGCACATCAAATGTACCTGAATGTGGCCCCTGAACTAAAATGACTCTGACACCCCTGATTTAGAACATAGTGTCAGTTGTCATTCTGTATTTTTTTTTACACATATTTTTAATGATTATTTATAATATTGACATACAGAATACAACAAACAACAGTCTGCAATAGATATATCCCAAACTAACATTAAAAAGCTTAGATTACATTCATGTAATAGTGATACAGGTGCATAGTTAAATCTTCAGAGCAGTAGTTCACAACACGCTATAGGACCACGACACAAACCACACATCAAATGTCCCCAATGAAGCTGATCCATTTGTTCCATAGTATTATGTACAACTCAGCCTCAGCATAAATATTAATCTCTTCATTTTGTGACTATTTTCGTCCAGTCCTCTAGCACCGGTGGCTCAAGTTGAAGCTATTTCCGAGTGATTTTTTTTAAATTTTGCTGCAGCACTAAATATTTGTAGGAGGTATTTGTCATCTATTGTCAAATCATCAGGAAGATCTCCTAACAAAAGTGGAAGAATGGTTTGTTTAATTTAAAACCCAAAATCTGTTCTATTTGTATTCCAACATCTTTCAAAAGTTGTAATTTTCATTTCATGCATGACCAAAAAAATGTGGGTGTGGTTTGCCTTTGTTGTCCCCGCAACCCCTCCAGCAGGTAGAAGCATCCAAGTTTCTACTAAACTGTTGTTTTGGCGTTCTAAAGAACCGTACTAAACTGTTCCAACAAAAGTATCGCTGGTAGGCTGAAGAGGAGAACAGAATCACACATATTGTCCCATTGTTCACATGATATAACAGTATTCACTTCTTTCTCCCATCTTTTTTTTTTATAATCTGTTGAGTCTACTTTGCTTTTCAATAGGCCTTGATAGAGCTTAGAAATAAGACTTACAATGCTTAGAGTAACCTTGTGAAACTAGTTGAATTATCTCTGAATAACACATTTTTAGTATGTTTGAAGAAAGATATTGTCAGAATTGTAAATACCTAAAAAAAATATTTATTTTCCAAATTGAAAGCTCAGTAAATAAATTTTATCCAATATCTTGCAATGCACTGTTATTGCTCTTTGTGACTAGTTTTTAAAGCTTGGATCAGTTTGATTAGGTATGAACTCTGGGTCAAAGCCAACGCATCTAAGGACTTTTAACTGGCTGCTCAAATTTAGATCCTCCACAACTTCAAACCACGTCATTAGTGTAAAGGAGACCGTCACTTTGTATTTTATTTTATTTTTTGCTGTAATGTCTCCTGCTGGCTGGCTCAGTGGTCATAGCTTGGGATGCATGGGGTTGTTGGTTCAATTCCGGGCCGGAGAAATGCCAAAAAAAGCTGCCAGTGAGGGCAAAACCCTTAATGCTCCCGCCCAACGGGCAGCAAGGTGGCGCAGTGGTTTGCACTTGTGCCTCACAGCAAGAAGGGCCATCGGTTCTATGTGGAATCTGCGTGTTCTCCCTGTGACTGCGTGGGTTCTCTCCGGCTTCCTCCCACTTCCAAAGACATGCACTTGGGGAATAGGTTGATTGGTAACACTAAATTGGCCCTAGTGTGTGCATGTGTGTGTGAATGGTTGTCTGTCTGTCTGTGTGCGATGAACTGGTGGCTCATCCACGGTGTACCCTGCCTTCCGCACATAGTTGCTGATAGGCTCCAGCCCCCCCGCGACCCCAAAAGGGACTAAGCGGTTGAAAATGAATGAATGAATGTCTCCAGTCCTACAAACAACGACTGATGCTTCCATATATGAACACAACGCAATCATATTTTATGAGAAAGCACCAAAGCTGCCAGGTCTCCCCCATCTGAACACCTTGATGGGCAGCAATACCAACCTTTGAGAACATCAAATCAGTTGATATGTTTTTGTTTGATCACACTAAGATCAGAAGTAATTACAGCTTAACCTGTTGCTCATAGTAGATTAAAACGTTCCTGAATGGTTGGTCAGTTGCTGTTTTTTCTTTAAATTGTTGTCTCTTCATTTACATCATGCTTGTATAGATGTTTCATATGCATTTGTAAATACTGACTTGTCTCATTTGTTGTATAGGTGATGCTGTGCTTGAGTTTGAGGTGGAGGTGATTTCTCTGATGCAGCAGACGCCTTGGCAGAAAATGGTCAACGATGTTTTCCCACTGGTGTGTTTGGCTCTGGTGCCCACTCTACTCGGTCTGGTGGGACTCTACCTTTACAATAAGGCCAGCGCCAAGAAGTCAAGCAAAAAGAAGGCAAAGGACAAGAAGAGCAAGAAGAAATAAACAAGCCACTCAGAACTATTTAAATAAATTTTTAAATGTATTTTGTCTCTGTGTGCATCAAATATTTTCAACATGAGTCTTTAGCCATTAAAGCACAATTTCTCTACAACATGTTACATCATTATGACAAGACATCATTGTTCTATTTAACTGGGAAAGCAGAAGCAAAGGGACAAAGAGTTCTTAAATACGTAGCTCCAGAACATCACACTGAAGTGCAAGGACACTCTAATCTTGGAACATCATGCACAATGCTTCACTGTCTGCACACAGTCACTCATTCATTTTCTGGGTAATTTTCTTTGGTTCTTTTGTATTTAAGTGTTTTAATAGCATCTTCTATTGTCATTATAACCAACAAAAAAGAACACAGCTACAAAAGAAAGTCATTTTAGGCACATTTATGTTTAAAAATAGTTTTTTCTTCCACTAACACTAATATTTTTATTTACAAGGAATTATGTCTGTTTAATATTTTCATGTGTCCAAACAGTGTGATGACAGATTTGAGCTTACTTTCTCACTGAACCCATTGGAATAAGCCCCCCCCCCCAAATAAATAAATAATAAATAAAAATTAGAGGGATGTATAAAGTAAACATGTCCATGAAGATCTGAACATTCTCTATGAAGCCCATGTTTCTACATTCCTAAAAGCCTCATTAAATTCACACAATAATCAACACTGCAGTTTCAAATGAAATCTGTTGTCTATTTTTCTGAAATGATAACTTTCATCTCTTTGATGCTAAGCCTCTGAATATCTCAAAGGATGTGGATTAGGACAGATGGCCATTTTTAGATAAGAAACAACACACACACACACACACATAAGCACCTGTATGATTTCATACTGGTTTCTCTGCCTCTGAGTAAATAGAAGGTAAATGGGAAAGATGCAATTTAAATGAAGTTGCTTTAAGTTGTTTCTGGTGTTTTTCAATGTCTTAATTGTTCACTTATTTGAACTATATTTTGAAAAAACAAATTAAAATCTGACCTTTCTTTTCTAATTATTTTATTTTTATGTTGTATTGTAATAGTTTGTCAATGTCCTGTAGATTTATGTAATCAAAAATTCGAATAACTGTTTTTAACACTGTTTTCATCTTGTTTTGTATTTAATGCAATTTAATGCACATTGATTTCACTCGGGCAAAAATCTGCTTTGAAATTTTGACCTTATAATGACTTGACATATACTGTAATGAGCAGGGATGGATCTTAGCATTTCTATCATAATGACATTTTTAGTCATATTCTCTAGTTTAAATTCTGCAAATTGAATTTCATGTTGAAAATAATAATCATTTACACTAAATGTTACAATAAACATACGTAATATAATGTTGAAATGTTAGCTTTAAGTTGGAGATCCTGTTAATGACAAACAGATAGAGAGAAATGTATTATTGATATATTGATCAGCCATAACATTGTGATCAGCTATCTAATATGGAATAGAGTCCCCTTTTGCCTCCAGAACAGCTGTGACCCATTGAGGCATGTCCTCTACTAGGCCTCTGTGTTCTGAGGTATCTGGCACCAGATCCTTTAAATCCTCTAAGTTCTCAGGTGGGACTTCCATGGATTGCACTTGCTTGTCTAGTAGATCCCGTCGCTCCATCGGACTGATATCTGTGGACTTTGGAGGCCAGATCAACAGATTGAACTCATTGCTGTGTTCCTCAAACCAACCCTGAACCATTTTTACACATGGGGGATTATTCTGCTGAAAGAGACCACAGCCATATGGAAAAACCATCTCCATAAAAGGGTGCACTTGGTCAGCAACAATATTTAAGTAAGTGGTAGGTGTTAAATTGTCTTCCACCTGTATGGCAGGACCTAAGGTTTCCCAGCAGAACACTGCCCAGAGCATCACACTGCCTTCACCTGCAGGCTCTATTTTAGGTCAACGTCGCACATGCACCTGGCCATCCACATGATGTAAAACAAAACATGACCCATCAGACCAGGCTACCTTCTTCCTCTGGTCCGTGGTCCAGCTCTGATGCTCTTCTGCCCATTGTAGGCGTTTCTGGCGGTGCACACTGCACAGGGGTAAGCGTGGGTATTTTGACTAATCTGCGCCTGCGCAGCCCCATACACAGCAATACACGGTGCACTGTGTGTTCTGACACCTTCTTCTCAGAACCAGTATTAAGTTTTTCAGTGATTTGTGCTACAGTAGCTCCTTTGTGGGATTGGACAACACGGGCTATCCTTTGCTCCCCACGGACATCAATGAGCCGTGGGCGCCCGTGACCCTGTCGCCGGCTCACAGCCTGTCCATCCTTAGACCACCTTTGGAAGGTACCATGAAAGCACTGAAGACCGGGAACACCCAACAAGACCTGCGGTTTTGAAAATGCTGTGTCCCAGCAGTCGAAACATTACAATCTGACCCTTGACAATGTCGCTCAGATTCTTACTCTTTCCCATTTTCTTGCTTTCAGGTTTATCAGCTTAGAGGGCTCAAAGCTTGCTGCAGTTCTTATTGAATAATAAATTCCACAGTCCACCTACCTAATGTACTGATGGGCGAAGGTGCGCTTGTTTTACACAAAGCTTTTTAGATTTTAGATTGAACTATTAACGTATATGGAACTCCGCTCACTTGGGCAACCCTGCGATACAAATCGATTGTATTCATATCCTTCCGCCATAAAAAAATAAGAAGAAGAAGAAATTTTGAGCAGACTTTATGCATTTTTTGAATTAATTTACAGTAATATCCATCAATAATACATCATGTTAACTTAGTAATACATGACACCGAGATTCTTTTATTTTTCATTAAAACGGTTTCGAGGGCGGAGCGGAATTGCACTACTTCTTGCGGTACAACCTCTTCCGGTCCTCTTTCCAGCTTCCCGTGCAACATGGTGAGTATGTTACGGCGCTGCTCGTTTGACAGAAACACAAAATATTGACTTTTTAAGTAGAAAAACGCCTACTGTTGCCCCCCATTCGATATGTTAATTAGATAGTAAATCCGTAGTATGTGAAATTGTTAATAAATATCAGTCGAAATGATTAAAAATGAGTTTGGGCCTAAAGCTAGCGGTTAGCATGGCTAGTCGGTTTGTGCATGTGTTCCCGTGAGCCAGCGACGGATAAAAAGAAAGAAAATGGAGTCATTTGGAGTAAAATGGAGCATGGGTTTTAAGGCTTTCACTTGCTACTTTAGTCCCTAAAAGGCGAAGATAATGTGATGTAGGGGTTGTTTTTTGTCTCGCGCCTGGTTTAAACGCGGCTGCCGTGACACGCGTTTGTGTAATGCACTAAGCACTGGGAGCAATTATATTAAAAGTTTACCGGAAGTAATTCTCATCTACCTCCAACATTTATCAACAGTACTTTTCTCCGTTCCGTATTTTTTAATTGTGTTTTAACAAAATGTCACATCCTCTGGCAGCGGTAAAAATTTTGTTTGATAATGTCATTTAACTCGTCAAATCTGGATAAACTGACTAAACGTGAAGTAAGAGGTGAATTCAGTTAATGTCATTAACCCACGGTTCGCCTCATGGTTAACTGTTATGAATATTGTTAGTATTGATGCTGACAAGTCGTGTATACACATCCTCACTAAGGTTCGAATGTAAATACTTTTCCTTCCTGTGATTGCTTTTGCTAAACAATGGAATCTTAACTGTAAGGTTTCTCAATGTCCAGGCATACAGCAGCTCTAACTGGTGTTTATTTTACAGACCAAGAAGAGGAGGAATAACGGTCGTGCTAAGAAGGGCCGTGGGCATGTGCAGCCCATTCGCTGCACCAACTGTGCCCGTTGTGTTCCCAAGGACAAGGCCATCAAGAAGTTTGTCATCAGGAACATAGTGGAGGCGGCTGCTGTGAGAGACATCACAGAGGCCTGTACCTATGAGGGTGAGTTCAGTTGCTTATTCATGTCATAGTCAGAGGTTTCTGCTTTGGAATTTGAACCTCTGTGCAAGTTCTCATTTCCCCCCTCTGTCTAATGTTTCTCCTCTGCAGTGTACCCTCTGCCCAAACTCTACGTGAAGCTGCACTACTGTGTCAGCTGTGCCATTCACAGTAAAGTGGTGAGGAACCGCTCCTGTGAGGCCAGGAAGGACCGCACCCCACCACCCAGATTCAGGCCCACTGTGAGTATCTTGTGTATTATACTATGTTCACTGTTAATTTAATCTGTCAAATGTGTCTTATTGTAATAAATACAATTTAAGCTTTAACGTGAGTACACTACAGTAATTACAAATAGTTACACCTGTTCATATATTTGGAGTTGTTCTAATGTTTAAGTTACTTTTCACATTTTGAGTGTGGATAGAACTGTTTGTTTTTAATGGACGGTGGTCACTTTCAATGTCTAATCTGAGACTGTTTTGTTTTACAGGCCGGTGCACCAAGAGCAGCTCCAAAGCCTGTGTAAAGCAGAATTTGAGGATGGTGTAAACAAGAATAAATGGTCTTTAAGAAAACTTTGAATGCGTGAAGCTCATTCTTTATCAGGTTTGAAAAGGTCTAAAATGTCTTTCATTGATATTAGCCCTGGAAGTCATCAAATAGTGTTTGTGTTTTGTTTCAAAAGGAGCTGTAAATAGATGTCAATGCTTTGGTCAGTATCTTCAACATCCAAAGTAGCATTTTATTGCATTATGTTTTAGACTTGAAACTGCAAGCCCCAAATTATTGTATACCTCTTAACAATGAATTTAACTTTAACATTTGAGTTAAACCCTTCTGTTTAAAGTCCTTGTTATGATTTAACACAAAATCTACTTTATACTTGGAGTTATTGGGAAAATATAAACATAACTTATAATTCAATTATAAAACTTAAATCTGTGCAGAACCACATTCATAATATTACTATGTATACTTAATCAATGCATTGAGAAATATCCAGAAAAATTGGTTAAAAAAATCTCCAAGGTCTTAAAAACAGTGAGATATCTGTGGATACCTTCTTAATAATCGTGTGCTGTGTAGCCAGAGAAACATTTAATTTGGAATAGACTTTATTACAGTACAAAACTTACAGTAGTTTCAGATCAAATTACACAAATGCATAATTACATATGATACATTTGAAAAGGCTCTGCAGTAATTTAAAGCGATATCCGACCCTTTACAGGTGTAAAGACTGGAGGGGCTAACAGATGGTAAAATCCAAGGGACAAAACTGCAACGAGGAAAACATCTAAACACAAAATTCCACAAAGATAGAGATAAAGAACTGCCATGAATTAGAGCTGACAGTTTTCATTTGGTTAAGACTCAAATAGAAAGGTGGCTGAAGGTTGACGAAATGTCACTATTTAATGAAGTTCATGCATCAAGTTTTCGAAGCACATGTATAAAAATCTAAACCAAGACCTCAAAATGTGTGGAGGACAAACAGGCCTGACCCTTCAGGTTAGTTCGGTCTGATGCCAGATGTGTACTCAAATGTACAATAATCGCAGAGCTTTTTTTTTGTAAATTTATTACACAAGTTAAACAAACAGGCTGAGGGTTTAGGTCTTAAAGTTTCGTTCCATGTCTCCTGTAGTTATTTCTTTGGCTTTTAGCAGTCAGCGTTACCAAAGTCCTTGAAGTTATGATGGATCTGTGGACGGTGTTACTGAATAAGCGTCTAAAAACACTACACCATGGGTGAATATTTCCAAAAACAGGTGTAACTTAGGTCTTAGTATGTTTTGTAATGTGAAGTAAATGTGCCATTGAATTAACAAGCCTTACTTGTGATACTTTGAAATGAGAAATCAACGTCTGAGTCAGGCCGAAGGCACAAAAACAATTACTACGCAAGTCACACTGGGGCCTTTTTACACATTTAGGTTGTCAAAGTAAAGTGTAAGATACAACTGTTTAAAATGTTCTGCTCATGCAAATTAAAAACACTTTTCTTGACTTCAAATGACAACTTTGGTGTCGGACAGTTTCTATCAAAGTCCAGGGATTTCCAACTATAAGGCTGAGGTACAGAACCTAAGCTCAAGAAAAAAACAAAACATCACAACTGCTCTGGAGAGGAAAGATGGCATGGGGCAGATGAGTTTTTTTTTTCTCTTAGAAATATCCAAATTTAGGATTATCTGTATATGGAACTGGAATTGTTCATCGACATGTTAAAAAACAGGTGATTCTTTTGAGCTGCATAATTTTTTAGTGATAAAAGAAAAACTCATCAGCACCTAAGCCTTCCACAAACCTAAGGAAAATCAAGTCACATTGTAAATGCTTGTCAATTAAGCTGTAGTAAAACTGTCTCAACATGACCTAACAGTCTTGTATTAAGGCAAGATCAGTTGGAAATGTATTAAAATTACTTAAAATATTCAACAATGTCTTTTGAAGAGAAGTTTTGAACATTTATATTTGTTTCTATAACGGCAAAAGAACACTGCAGTACTCAAAGCCAAAAACAAAGCTTCACTTAACAAGTGTAGATGCTTTATACACAGTTAAACGACATTTATTTTCAAGTTGGAAATCTCAAATGCTCATCTTTGTCTTGTAAAATATGTAAAAACAAGGCCATTTTTTTTTTTTAACCACCTACAAGGTTTAACTGACGGGACCATGAAAATAGATACATTTTGCTTCCTTATATCCACATTATATAAACAAATACATATATAAAATTACTTCAGTTTCTTATTTTACCACTTAAGAAACAATGGTTCTTTGGCTCAGTTATGGGGGTAAATCGGTGCTTTTAGAACCACAGTTACTGTGATCTATCTTGGAATAAGATACTTGTTTATTCCTCTTTGTAGGGAACAGTAATTTAAGTTTCTCACACATTTAGTCTGCTTATCTGGAAAGGGGAGCTTTCACATTAATAAAATGTCCATCAACAGCAACATTTGATAGAATTGATGTCATATTCATTTGTCTTGACAGGACCTACGAAAAGCAACATTCACCAGAACCAAAAGGATCTAACACTTTATGAAATAGCTTAGAAATATTCACTAAAATATATCAAAATAGCAAATCTGACAAAAAAGGGAAAAAAAAAAATCATGTTTATGAGCACCACACATATACAGGGGTCACGTCAGCTGATCACTCTGACTTGTATTTCTTAGGCTTCATGTATTTCAATTCATCTAAAATATTTTTAAGAGGCTGTAGACAGAGTACGTCTACAAAATGACTTAATCATCATAAATGTAGCGCTGGGTTTTTTGCCCATGTCTATAAATGAGACTTAACATTGGGTCAGCAGACTGGACAGTGCGTCTCATTGTCTTATGTGCTTTCAAGTGTGTCAAGTCAAATATTAACAAAGAGTGTCTAAAATAATTACAGTTTGTCCTTTCAATATTTAAATAAGGATCAGAGGTTGACTATTGTTTGAGCCACAACATTTCTCCACAGTATCACCAAGGATAATTCAAGACAACCCGAATATCTGAATAACACAAATTTCAAGACTGTCGACACCTGCCACTCAACACTGCACTCATTAATATTTTAGCAGCATTGGGTTAAATACCATACACATTTAGTCTTTGATAAATTAGCTGAATTGTTTCTTTGCACAGAACTTTATAAATATCAATCTGACATTTTGGTTGAGTAGGAAAATAATTATTTTGTAAAATTACAAGTCAACCACATAAACGTATTGTATAATGTAAATATCCCAATAAAGATCTGCTGTTTTAAGACCTGACAACAGGTAGCTCATGCCCTTCAGTCAACAAGGTGAGAATGGGGAGTTGAACGTACAATACAATGACATCAGAACATCAAAACCATGTTGAAATAGAGAATAAATAGATAGTCGATGGTTTGCACTTCAGTGTTGCTATGAAAGGACTTACAAAAGACCCAAATCTCTTCAGTAATCTCTAAAATTGTGGCAGTGATACTCACACTTCTTTCTAGTGAGAGAAACATCACCTTTTCCCAAACTTTGAGAGAAATGTGCAGATCATTAATGTATTCTACAAAATATTTTAATATAATAATCATAATATTCTGGCAGGTTATCAGTGCAACAAAAGCCATCATAGAAAAGGAAAACATTTCATACGCTGTTCCAAACAGCATTCACACAAATAAAGGCCTTCATTTTGACTTATTTAACCAACTTCCACTAAAGACAAATAAAGAAAGAAAATGATGAAGGATCACTAACATTCTCACATAGATAAACCCAATCAGATCTGTCAACCCATCCTCATTGAAAACAAAAAGTGCATTTCTAATTCATGGAAAACTTAAACACACCTGCTCGACTTGGACCTGGCTTCTGAGTTTGGTCTGGATTCCCCTAAACTTTAAAAAAAGCCATCCATTGCACACAATAACCCACATGGCAGAGTAAGTTTGAGAAATTTAGTATTTGTCGAGGACATAATTAAATTGTAAAGGTGCTTTTAGAAGGCAGCAAAATATTTACCTATCCTATTACACCCTCTGCACAAGTTTCTTTCATCATGGTGTAAAGTGCACAAGAACGTAAGTGTTTGGGGTAATGGACAACAGTCAGAATTGTCTAAAATACTTGATCATCAGGTGCAAATTCTGTATTTTAGAGCAAGGCACATTTAGGGATGAAAAAGTGCATTGGCTCTTCATCTATGTGGATACATTTAACTTAAAGTGCATTTTCAAATCGTCTCATTTTTCAAAGTGCTTTCAAAAGTATTGTATGACGATAATTTTAGGAACATAAATAATAGCTCTTCTGTTACACCGGTACAAACAAACCCTACCAGTACCTCTAGCTACTGTGCAGACCAAACTCAGCCAGGTCCTTATCTCAGTGTCAAAGTAATTGGAGATGAAGTGAGTCCTCCACCTCCATCCTCAGTCAATGATGTGCTCTCCACGAACAATGTGTGAAGAAAATTCATAACGGTCCTGGCTGCGGTGGCCACAGATGTTACACTCAAAAGGCTGGCGAAAACCATGGCAGCCCATGTGGATGGTAAACATGACGTGGTCCAGGAAAAGCACCCGGCAATGGTCACAACGGAAACAACGCACAGCTCGCCCCTCCCCATCCACCACACGAAGAGCCTCCCTGGAGGTGGAGGAAGGTGCTGTGGGCGAGCTTGGAGTCGGAGCATGTGCAGCAGGCGGTGGTGCTGAGTGGCCTCCATCCTCTCTCTCCACCTCCCTTTCTTTGGCGTGGCTTGGGCTATGTCGGTCTCGACTCCTGTGGTGTGCCACGGGAGGAGGCGCTGGGTTGTTGTTTGAGTGCAGGAGATGATGGCCGTTGTTATTGTTACTGTGCATGGCTACGGTTGGAGCAGTACTGTTGCATGGCTCATCTGGCATACTTTCTGTGTCCGTCGAGTCCTGGCAACCATTACTTGGTGAAGGCGCATGACACCGACCAGCAGGCAGGTCTTCATGACCTTCTGCAGCTTCTCGTCCCCCAACAGCTCCAGCTCCCATCCCTGTGCAATCAAGCCTTGGGCCGAGAGCAACAGGGGTGTGAGCGGAGCTGTGGACTGGTCTGAGTTCAGTTAAACATGAAGGGTGAGTGGAGGGAAGGTGATGAGGCCTCAATGTGTCTGATATCCCTCCTCCATTACCTGCTACACTAGTATATTCTCCTCCCAGGCCAGTAAAGTGTGGGGCTTCAAGTTCCCCAGGTTGCATCTCGCCATCTTTGTCTAAACCAGCACTGAGCTCATAAGGTGCATCTGCAAGGTTGAGGCGAATGTGCTTCTGTCCTGTGATAGGAAAAAAATATTATATCATGCTGTACTATCAAAGCTGATGGCCGATGTGAAAGTATTTTGGCATAAAGTAAAAATGAAGGCTTGTGCTTGAAAGGAGCATCATATTTACTCTTTGCCCAAGCTGCTCAATTATCTTTTTTTTTTCTGTAATACTAGAGGCCAGTGCTTCAATTGGAACTAAAAAACAGTGAACAAGTATCGTGTACTTCCAACAAATACATAGGTAGCATTGTCAAGTATACAACTATTATCATAAAATATATTACCTTATACTTGTTGGCTGAGGGTGAGCAAATCTTCTTCTCTAAGAAACAGTATGATGAAAAGAAATGCAGGCTATACACACCTGAGTAAAACTACATCACCTGATTTAAGTGGCCTTTTGCATAAAAAGGTTGATGACTGATCAACAGTCCTTTGGAGACCATTAATTATCAGATATTTGTTTTTTGCAACTGTCAGAAAAAAAGCCAAAAGGGAAACTACAAATACTTTTATGATTCACTTTTATATTTATTGTGCAGCTATGGCAAATCATAACACTTTGAATAAGTAGAACTATGAAAGCTGCTTATTGAATTGCTGTGACAAAAATATTGTATTCAGTTTTTAAGTGTTGATGCTGCTTTCAGTTTCCTCAACCTGTCCACATTAAGACCAACTGCTCACCTACAAATTTTTGTGGTGTGGATCTTTTGCGTTTGGTGATGCTGTTGGCGAGCCGATCAATAAATGCCATCTTATCTGAGGAGGGTTGCAGTAGAGAGTCTGGTATAAACTCTAGCTCTCTCATCTCCTCTCCTGCACAGGGCACACATCACGAGAGTTATGTTTTATTTTTAATCAAAATCTGAAACACAGGGAATACCTAGGATAGGGAAAACCTAAATATCTCCATCAATGAAGGTACACTACAACTCCACTTGTGATGACACTATGATCCCTTTGGAAATGATCATTTACAGTACCATACTGTGATAAAAGATTTCTGTCTCTGACATTTAATCTTCACAAATGTCACAATAAACATACCTTGACTCTGAGCATTGGTTGCTTGCTGTGACTCGAGGCTCTGTAAGTAGCTATGGCAGCGCTCACGGTGCTCCTCCAGAGTGCTCTGCTGCTTATAGCTACGTCCACAGTAACTGCATTTATACGGCTTCCCCACAGTTGGAGATGACACTGGAACAGTGATTGACATGATCATAGATCTTGCAACCTGACACTATTAACACACATTTAAAAAAAACAAACAAACAAACAAAAAAAAAACAACATCAGCGTTCAAGGTCTCTTACCAGCATGAGTTCGAAGGTGACCAGTGAGTGCATCTCGTCTTCGGCAGGCGTAACTACAGAAGGGACATTTAAAGGGCTTCTCCCCTGAGTGCAACTTGATGTGGCGAAGAAGATTACCCTTCTGAGTGAATGAGGCGCCACACTGATTACACTGGAATGGTCGCTCACCTGTGAATATATTTAACATGTCAACCAAATTTCCTTCACAGCACTTTCAGTGTCTGGTGCATTTCCTTCACTCAAAAGCATCCACTTAACTGTTGATTCATTATTTCTTTTGTAAATGTTATTTGTAACAGTACTGTAAATAAACGTTTCCTGTAAATTAAATTATGTAAACAATTTGAGTATTTTTCCAATCACATGCACAATAATTTTTAAGTATTTATTGTGCATCCATGGCTTGTTCACGCATGGTGAGCACGTCTTTTCCTCAACACTCTTGTTGCTGCATTGGTATGACTGCTGGCACACTAGTATCACCAAGTGTCAATTAGTGTAACACCAAAATATGAACTGAGACACCAGGACACACCTCTGTACTTGTGTACAGAACAAACAAAATAGGAACACACTTCAACAACACTACTCAACAGGCATCTTACTGCCTTGAATATCCAGAGTATGTCAAAATTAATACATTCTACATGTTCTGATTAATAACCACTATCAGATGTTTAGCACAAGGTCTGCAGAAAATTGTTCTGCAGGGGCTGAATGTAGATAATTTAGTAAAGTGTTTTCAGAAATCATTATAGGAATGTATATATTCTTGGTTCATGTGTATTTTACACAAAAGTCCTATTCCAATAACAAGCCAAAATCCAGGATATGTGTCCCTACAGAGAGGATTTCTCTACACTTTACTAATCAGTCACCTGTATGACTGCGTTTGTGCACCATGAGAACATTAGGCCCAATGCAGATCATTCCACAGACGTCACACTTGAGCTTTCCATTTGGCAGTCTGGTGGCTCCTGTTGGCATGGTTTCAGGATTGGGAAGCTCCCTGTAGCATCCAACAGCCTCAGATCCCTGCTCTGGACCTCCTTCCTCTACTCGCTCACCTCTTTCATCCTCAGTACTGCGACCCGGGTCTTCATCACTGTACAGCTCCACTTTAATGGAGTTGGCTATACAGCCAGGAGAGCAAACATAAAGAGGTGTCTTGTGTGGCCTTGAGTGATATAATCTGACAACAAATGTGTTACAAAATCAATAAGGAAGAGTTTCAAATGAGGGTTTCAATATGGGATTATATGTAAACTTTCTAATTATATTTGGTTTAAGGAACGCTCCATCAGTAAATACATTGCCTCTGCTGTTTTCTGATAAGATGATGTTTTACCAGTCATTAACACTACATTATATGTTCATATTGTTAAAATGCTAGTGTACTTTTGTGATTTTTATGTACAAACAAAAAGGCCTATGTATTGTGATTTCTCTCATAATCTGTGATGAGTGATTTTAATTTTATTACATTATGCAGTATTTGATCTGTATTTCATGAGTTAAAAAAAACAAAAAAAAAAACAACAATGTTCTCCTGTATCTTAATAAGAAAATATTCAGATTTTTTACTTAGTTTCTTTGGAAAACTGATTTAGATTTTCTACAGATTAACATTTCATGTAGACACAGAAATACATGCTTTGTCATTTTGTGTAGAGCTGCAAATGGAAAATGCAGTAATCCAAGTGTTCAAGGAAAAAGTTCAAACAGTCAACAGGTGTTATTTATCTTTGCTCAACTTTCCATTCTAGGTTAAATTTGTATGAACCAATTTAACACAAATCACTATTTTTGTTTGTTTTAACATTTGGAATTGCTTAAGTAACCAAAATGCTAATTTTGTTGTTCATGACCATTTACATATTATAGTCAGTTTTGTGTGATCCACATTAATTTTAAAATTTACCACTGAGGGAGCGGGTAGGAGAGGCTTCCTTGCTATTTGGGGTGCTCACTGTTGGGCCTCCAAGGGCCCCTGAAAAATCTCTTTCCATTGAGGAGTCTCCACTTCCTGCAACCAAGAAAAAATAAAATAATAAATATAGAACTTTAACACAATGTCAATCTTTCAGAGTGAACACTTTCCTACCTGACAAGTAAGACCGGCCATTGCAGTCATCCCCATCCATACTAGTTTAAGATGAATACTGTAATGTAAAGGAACATTTCTATCAGCCCATTGACAAATGAACACATGCACTTTTACCTCAGCACGATCACTTGTCGACAGCACACAATAACGGTAAAACACTAATTACAGGTAGAGGCCCATTTTGCCCTTATTAAATAAATACAAATGCAATATAAAACATTATTCGCTTAAAAGCCGTTTGGAATATAGGTAAAACTTTTGAGGGTGCGGGAACAAGATATATTCAAATCTAGCGTGATGGCTAGCTAATTTGTCTATATTTTCAGCAACGTTTGTGTAATTGTTACCTAATAGATAATACATATGCAAGTGTCTTTTCCTAACATTTAATGTGTTGAAAATGAAGATATACAGGTTAACAGAAAATCATTAACTAGCAAGTTAGCTCCAACTCTAACCTTAGCAGACACAGATCAGGTGACTAATTGACCAGGTTCACTCATGACAACACTGTTAAAATGACTTCCTCTGATAAAATACTATGAAGTCGTAAAAGAAACGGTGCCAACGTTTACATAACGGTAGCGTTTGAGAGATCAAGTTTACGGATCGGCCTTGGTGGCTAACGTTAGCCTCCTGCATGTGATGGAAATAACCGTTAGCTAAGTTAGCTAAAGTCAACACTGGTAACGTTACAGCACTTTACCACCTTTGACAGCTCACTAAATAGCACAGACAAAGTTACAGCTATCTGCTATCGATACGGACAAAAGGGTAACGTTCAACAACATTGACATGTGACGTTAAGAGTCCGATTGACGCTTCACAGGACATTCAAGTTTCTCCGACGTCTTGTTAAACGCTAGCATAACAAACCGCCGTTAGCCTCAACTATCTTAGCAAGCAAGCCTCCGCCGCCAATGTTTCCGAAACGGTTGCTATGGTACCCACCGCCTCCCAAATTGCTATTGCTAGGCAGCTAGTAGCTAAAGGTAGCTAGGAACGTAGCTTGTTCTCCATAAAAGAAAGAAGCTGACTTTTATCTGACTTAACCCACACATGCAACTATTGTAGTACTTGTAGTAAGATGTCTGAATCTCCCAGAGGCATGTGCATTTCCTAACCTTGCCAAAGCTGTTTCAATTAGGTTATTCTAAATTTTCATCTGCCTGTTTTTGACGGCAGCATCTCCCGGTAGCGTTTACCTCCAGCTCTTGACAATTTCCGGTTAGACTCAAAATGTTGCTGCCCACTAACAACAGCACCCTTAAAAAGCCAAAAATGTGCCTTACATTTTTTCAAGGCGGTATGTAGTCTATAATTATTTTATTTTGCTCTATTTATTTTTTTTTATTTTTTCCACTGTGAAGTCTATTGTTACAGATGGTGCCTCCATTAATTTGAAGTTTTATTTATTAGTTGAACTACTGTATTAAAAGTTCATTGCAATGGATTTGATCTACATCAGCATGAAAATAAATCAATCACACGTCCACTTTCTTTCTTTCTTTCGATATAGATACAGGGTATTATGGAATTTATCTCTGTGCTGAAGCCAATATCTGGTCTTAAGATTATGGACATCATATTAGCAAAAAAAATATTAATTAAGTTAGTAAAACAATTGTATTAAGTGTACCAAGACTGTTATCTTTCATACAGAAATTTAACTGGAGATAATTATACTGCTCTGCTTTTTCATTTCCAATTCAAATCACTTCAATAACAGCTTTTCACTGAAAAGCCCAATTAACTGAACTGATTACCACTGATAAACAGAAAAAGTTTAGCTTAAGATCTTCTGGTATTCATACTGGTATATAGTATCTTAAAAGAGGGTTACTGTACAAATAAGTCTGTAAACTTACATTAAGTTAAATAATACAAATGTGCCATTATTATACTGAAACCAGAAAAAAAAAATCATAGCATCCAAAACCCCAATATTTTGTACGGGAAACACTATAAACAAACATGTCATGCAACAAGTTGAGCAACATCAACTATGAAAGCAAAAACAAGAAGAAGAAAAAAACAAGTGAAAACAAATTTAAAAAAAATAACAAACCATAGCATAGCAAAGAACAGATAAATTAAATATCACTTACTAAACAAAAACAACATTTAGTGTATACCGCTATTGTAGGTGATGAAAACCAAGGGAAGCAGTGAGATCAGAAAACAATGAACACATAAATCTGAAGGTAGTGGGTTGAAGTGGATACATTTGAAGATCGAATGATGCACATGACACCTGAATATGAGAACAGGGACAGTCACTGCGGTAAATCAGTTAAATTTGATGGACAACCAACAAATGACACAAACTTCAGTGCAAGATAAAGATGAAGATATAGATTACAACAGATATGCAGCCTGGGTAGTCTTCCTGATCTGTCACACTGAAATTCCACTTCTTTACTAGTTGTTCTTTTGTCTGAGCACAGCACTAAAAGGACTAATCACCCTCTCCTACTCACACTATCTGTGTACTATTGTCATTCTTGCCCTTTTTTTTTTATACATAAACTACATTCACTTGACCTTATATTTGGGTTTGTTTGATGCTGTTCCACTTTGGCAGGCGTCTAGCTTTGTGTGGGATATATTGAAATTATGTCCAGCATTGTGATTAGACAGTCAGCATGATACTTTTCAGATTTACATCCAAATGTATCATAAATTCAATTTCAGAAAATCTGTGCAAGGAAATGTGAATTGTAGAGCTCTGTTCCTCATAGACCAGTTTGATCTATAATTGCGTGATGTAAAATAAACTTATTGTAACTTAAGGTAAAGTTATAGGCTAGTGGATACAAACTCTGCAAATTACAAGTAGTAATGCATATCAATATCATACCACAGCTTATAGATGCAACAAGTCATTGACCCACATTTAATTCAATAATAATAATAATAATAAAAACTTAAACTTTAGTGTCCTTTTTGTTTGTTTGTTTTAGTCTCCAGGCACTGGAGTTTTGAACATTGTGTTCAAATAAAATGTAGACTCATGTTGAAGAATTAAAATGTAAAATTGTAAATTAAAATTTTCTGCGCTAGATAGTCATTATGGAAAAACTTAAGTTTAAATGTACTTCGTAGTATTGATAATATGTCCCACATTGTTGCGATCTGGTCAAACTGTTGCCAACAAATACAGTTATTGATATTTATATTAAGTCTCAATCCAGGAAGTGGTTAATATGAAATGCTATAGATTTTTGCCGGGGATTGTCACCTGAAGGTCACTCTGGAAACGTCGGAGGAGGCTGAAAAAGACTGACCTCTACTGTACAAATTGGCCTGAATGTACGTTTGTGTTTGCTCTGACGTATCGGGTGTTTTACGACGGTGCGCTTACACAATGACAATTTCCGTCAGTTTGACTTGCGGTTCGTAAGCACATACAACACGCGTTTTGTTTAAATTTTCAGTTATAACGACAAGTATATGTTCGTATCAGCTATCGATCGACGTCGGCTCTGATATCACACACGGAAGGAGACGTGTTTTGAGGATAAGAACAGGGTGTACTTCGTGTGGTGAAACTCTGAAGTTCCAACTCGAGGCCCAGCGGAGAGCTTGAGCGGCGACTCCGAAAAGTTTGTTGTTGTCACGTGACGCGAGACGAATGTGGTGATAAAAGTTTGTTTAGATACTAAAACTAGGTGGCGTACTAGATTTTCTAAACGTATTGAACGTCGTCGGTTACTACAATGCCTCAACCAAAGCATCGAAAAATTGCTGTGATAGGATACAGGTCTGTAGGTGAGTAAAGCACACGGCTCGTGCTCGGCTAACACTAGTTGGCTAGCTGCTAACAGGCTAACGTCCTGGCTTTGTTTTCCTTGTGAGTGAATAAGGCTGACACCACTAACAGCAACATACCTTTGTTCGTTCTTTGTGTAAAAATGTGTTCAGTAATTCGTCTCTAAATTACGGAGAAATTCATAAAGATTGTGTGTACAGCTTCAGCCATATGTTACAACTTCCAACATGTCCTATGAAAACAAAGTTAACTCAGTCGGTGCGACTCAGTAGAAAGTGGTGTGTGAGCCTTACAAACGAAAGTTCGACATGTAAACGAAGTGAGCTAACCAAACTTGGGTTTTTATCATTTACGTGCTCATAGATGAGCTTTATAGTGTTACACAGAAGTCCTCGACTCATCAGTGATTGTTGCTAAATTACAGCTATGCTGCAATACTACAAACCTTTGATCACAGATGGTATTTAGACGCCTATCACCGTGATTAAATAAGATGCGTGATGATACATTTTTTCCTTTGTTTTCAAAGGGTTTAACGTGAGATGTTCTGTTTGTGAACGTTAAAGTTGTTAGAAGGAATGTATTCACTCTCACTATTTTCACTCACTCACACATTTTTTACCATTATTTTTAAGCAGCTTGATTTTAATTGAGGCTCTTCTCTACCGCCATGTCGCTTAGATGCAGCAGACACTGTCTGCTGTTGCTTTTATATATGCATATGGTATCAACAATACTGATCCAAGAATGTGGAATTTTTTAATGTAGGGAAAATGTTGGAATTCAGACGTCATTTCAGTGAAATAGGAAAAACTGTGTAGTTGTAGATGAAAAGTACATTCATATTGCAAGACTGGGGGCCCAACACTTAATTCAATTACACCTAGTAACAAGCTTTGGGTGATGTGGGATATGGTGTGGTCCACATGGGTGTAGCTGGTGATTGAGATGACCTGGGTGTTGCACATATACCTTGGAAGGGTAGGAAAAACCCTGTGGTACCACTATAATCAAAGTGTGCCGCATTAATATAAAGATTGATTATGGAAATAAAAAGTAGAGGTCTTGATGTAAATTACTTAAAATGAGAATGTTTGTATATCACTTTGTCTTTCCTTGCAGTTGCCCTCTTAACAGAATCATATATGATGCCAATTATAGCTCATAAAAGTGACAAATAACCAAAAAAAAGCCCTACTCAAATTATAGATAAAACAAACACTTTCACTGTGTATTACAGGTGAAATTTCATCCATGTTACTGAATCTAACAGTGAATTGATTTGGCTGAAATCTTGGTAATCAATAATGAAATAGCTATAGTGTTACTGTTGAAAATGTTTTTTTAAGTGCTCTATAAAGAGTCTTAGTTAAAACAACCATTTTATTTGAGCTCCAGAATAGTAGTAATACTGCTTTGTATTTTTGCCCTTAACAGGAAAGTCATCTCTGACAATACAGTTTGTGGAAGGACAATTTGTGGACTCCTATGACCCCACCATCGAAAACAGTAAGTGTCCTTTTAGTAGATGGTTGGCAAATATAACAAATAAAAGAAAAAATACAATGGATTTAGGTTAATGCAATAAAATATTTCTCTTCACAGCCTTTAACAAAATGGTCTGTGTGAATGGTCAAGACTTCAATCTTCAACTGGTTGATACAGCTGGACAAGTAAGTTGTTTGTCTAATGCTGTCCATTCATTGATGTAACACCTTGTTGTTGTTCTTTTTTTCCACGAAAACACGACATCTCAGATCCTATAGTTACCTCTTCATCAAAACAGTTCCAGTTTTAATCTAGAGGCAGTACTAATGCTCGTGCCTTGGCTCTTTTTGTGAACCTTCTAAGAACCTAGGTTTTTGCTGGTATTTTGACATGAAGTCAGGTTTTAGGAAATCCTTTTTCATGCATGTCCAACTTTATTTGGTGTTACAATTTGGCAAAATTCTATATTGTAATATTGATTAAAGAGTATAATGTATCTCCTGTCTGTGTAGGATGAGTACTCAATTTTCCCACAATCCCACTCAATGGATATCCATGGCTATGTCCTTGTCTATTCAGTGACCTCCATAAAAAGGTGAGTGGAACATTATGTTTTGCATCTATATTAATAAAAATAAACATTCTGAAGGCTTGGAGCACTTTTACAATGACCTCATGTGGTCCAAGCTTTCCAATTTAATCGCAACCAAATCTGCATCTTTGAACCCTCCTCAAATCACTGTTTGGACCAGACTGCTGGGGTTTGATCTTATTATATAAAGCGGTCTTAATTTTGGTCAAACTGTCTTGAAACATTATCCATAAAAATATCACGTCTAACAATTCATAGTAGCATGGTGATTTTAGGTCAGGTTTACTTCACCAGGTACATTATACTGAATTAAGAATCGTAACCACACTACACCGTTAGTATTGGATAAACACTGAAGAGCTGCAGGGTTTTGGGTTTTAACTTGAATACACTAGAGTGGCTTTTTTTTCAACAGACTTTTGGCTAATGGTTTAATTAATCAATGGTAATTGTTACTTTGATTTCTGTCTCTGCCCAGTTTTGAAGTTGTGAAGGCTCTACACGACAAGCTGCTAGACATGGTTGGGAAGATCCAGTAAGTTTTCAGAAATGCTTTAAGTAATATCCATGCAAAAATTTAAATTTTCAAGTTACTTGATTAGTTTTACAGTAGAATTTGCTTTATTTATTAGGGTTCCTACTGTTCTTGTTGGGAATAAAAAAGACCTTCACATGGAAAGGTAAGATGATGGTTAGTCTTTGAATATAAATGTCATCTGTTTATACTATTTTACAAAATTACTTGTTATTCTTAATTTATAGTAACTGAAATATCTAGTAAACTAACTTACATGCTTAACTGTTTTTATTTAAGTCATTAAAAATCCTTGAGCATGGTGTGTACAGTAGATTTACTTTAAGAGAAAAGGAATTTATTTTTCATTTAAGCACATTGCTGTGTTTTTTTTCTCAGGGTTATCAAGCCAGACGAGGGAAAGAAACTTGCTGATTCCTGGGGTGCTGCTTTTATCGAGTCCTCAGCCAAGGAGAATGATGTAATGATGAATATCTCTTTGCATGGCTTTGGTACCATATTCCAAGTATTACACATTCAGTTCTGATAAACCACTCATGCTTTGCCAACATTGTGCTTTTTAATGCAGACTGCCGTGGAGGTTTTCAAACGAATTATTTTGGAGATGGAAAAAGCAGACGGAAATGCACCCCAAGAGGAGAAGAAGTGTGCTGTGATGTAAATGCATATCCAGGACATCAGTAAGCTCATTTGCTGGAGACAGTAGGCACAGTGTCACCAGCTTGCCAATCGTGACCTAACGGACACCCAGATGCTGCAGTGGAAACTTTCTGCTCCACTCTGATAGCAGATTTATTTACATAGAAAGGCCTCTTCCCAGGCAGTTGATAAACTATGCCATTAATTGTAACCGTATGGAAAAGTTTCTAAAACAGGGAATCATCTTTGTTGAAGAGTCACACCTCTGATAAACATTTTCTTCAAATATTAATGTCATCTATGATAAAGCTTATTCATCATTTTTGGTTTAAACCAAATGCTCAAAAAATAGATGGAAAAACACATTTGTCCAAATGAATTGTATTAAATCTTTCATTATTATGTTAGTAACTAGATGTAAATCTTGAAGTTGGAGATATCAGGGGCATACAGCTAATATACAGTGAGGACTGGTGTTTTATTTCAGCGGGTAATTTTTTTTTTGACAGTGATGAAAAGTCATAGTCCACGTTGATTTAAATGTGGAGTTAAAATGACATTTTTTTTTTTTTCTCACAAATTGTAAACTGTATTTAACACTAGATTGAGATTTCACATGAGAAATTTCACTGTTGGCTCACAGGTATTTTCACTGTCATTTTATATCAACTCTTCAGGTAACTTACTTATGAGTTCCTGAGCCGTTATTCCATGAGGGAGAAAATGGACCATTTGTGTATTTAATGCATTAGCACATTTTCTTTGTGCTGCTTCCTTAGCTAAGCAGGTTAGTGTTCTCACATCACTTCCACAGTTCATTTTCTCCTCATTGATTGTATAAAGCTGTTATAGACAAATCCTTTAGACAAATTCAGTATAGATTGGAATATATATTTTGTATTTACTAATTATGGCCTTTATATTAAACATAGACTCTTAATTGGTTTGAAAATTCTTGATATATCTTGAGTGACACGGGTTTGCACCCCCTTCAATACTATTAGTAGAGTTTGCAATCACTAGTGCATAGTAACTATGTTACGATTCATTAAATTGCATTTTAACATTTAAAATGCCAAATTAATTGCCTTCAGACCACTTTAGTAGATTAATAATATGTGAATTTTTGGTTTTGATTGGTTGGTTCTTGTAGACATGCAGCCCATTAAACTCTCATTGTGGACTTGAATTGTCACTGTCAGATACATGAGATCCTTTTTGTTTTTCTTAGTGCCTATAGCCTTACAAACAGATGATAGCCTGAATTTTCCCTTATAATTCCCATTCTACCTCTAGTGGGTAACTGTACCTTTTTTATTATTAAGTGCTTTGCTGGATAAGTAGTTGATTGATGGATGATTGATGATGGTTGAATAGAAGCTGGTGATGCTGTGTCTTGTGCCTTACAGTTCTTCAGACTTCCTCATCTGCTTTCCTTCATCACTCAAGGTGCTCTTAAAGGTTTTTTTCCCCTTCTGTTGACTTGATCCCACAGGCAGAGCTGGTGATTTGTGCCTGCACACCAAAATTCCTGTGTCGATCAGTGTTAATTCAGAAATCTTGCTGTAAACAGTTTTGTATATAAATAAATCTGTTACTCATTTAAGGTGTTGTCATTTTTCTTTTTGTTATCATAGGCACATTTGATTTTGGCCTCATAATTGTAAAAACTGTTTCATGGCAGGAAGTAAAAAAAAAAACAACGCATAAATAAATAATAAAAATAATTAAAACATGTAACAAAGAAAACCACTTTACTACCCTTTTATTGTTTATGTAGAAGTATATTGGCTATAGAGCTTTGATTAACAGATAATTTAAAATACTTTACATGTTTTGGAGAGTTAACCCTCTATAGATAAACACACCTTTTAACCACATCAGACATTTTTACAGCCATTCCAGATAAAACTAGAAAAGCACTCAGAGCGCAAACCTCCGCCAAGCAGCACAATTCCCCCACATATTGTGAATGACACCCCACAATATTACTCCCACATTTGTTTTTTTAAATTTACTTTAGTGAATTCTTTGACTATGGAAACATACCCTTTGCAATTAGAATTACACTGATATTGTTATTTGTTGAATAGTTATTTGCGAAAAATCGAGATTTCCGTAATGGTGTTTTTTTTTTCAGGATCTAGCTCCATAACTATTGAAGATACGTCTATAGAAAAGTCCCTGGACTATATGAGAAAACATGAGTTCCACTGCCATCTGGTGAACATTTGTTAGTACTACAACAAAGTCAATGATAATAATAATAATAGAGAAACTTTTACAAAATTCCTGGATCCAGACTGTGATCTGGATCACCTCCAAACTTTAATCATCTGTTCCTTGTCTCAGAGTGAACATTTTCTGAAAATTTCATTAAAATCCCTTCATAACTTTTTGAGTTATCTTGCTAACTAAGAAACAAAAACCCTGGCAAAACATTACCTCCTTGGTGGAGGTAATTACTGGAGACAGTGAAACAAGCAGTTGGATAATAATAGGTGGTGACAGTTGGAGCATACTTCAATTTGTACTAATTAATTTTGTAAGAAAATTGTGTGGCTTTGTAAAAAAAAAACAAAAAAAAAACTTGGTAAACTTGTGTCTTTGAGGATAGCAAGTAAGAGCATCCTGAGAAGGGGGAAGATGAGCTCATGGACATAATAATTACAATTTAGCAGAGTGAATGTGCCTGTTGCAGATTTGCTTCTATATCCTTCCATAGATCTAAAATTGATCCTCATCTGGTTTTTCAGTCACAGGTAATAACTCAAAGCACCAATATTTCCACTATCAATCAGAAGAGACATGGCTGAATGGATTAATATGAAATTTATATAAGTTTAATGGAAAGTCTATGGGCCACCAGAAACTGAATTTAAATCATGGAAACTGAATCTGAATTGTATAATTTCAAACTGAAAATATTTGTTTTGATTATTAAATTCAATAAACTTGAAACTGAACTTAAGATTATGAAATTGAATTTAGTTTGTATGAAACAACATTTTATTCCCACTGAAAATTCTACTCTATATAGTTTCATATTCAGTTCTCACAATTCAAATACCTAGGTCTTCTCTTCAGCCAATCAGCACTTCTGCTTTTGAGCATGTAACACAGTAGTTGTCATGGTAACACAGAGAAGTACTTGGTGGTCCAGAAGTGTCACAGCAACACAATAAGCCACAACACGACACAATTAGACACAACACAATGAAGTTAAATGTCATGAAGATGATACAACATCATTGCTAATCCTTATATATAGATAAAATATTACCATCACTTATGCCACACTTTTCTACTTCATTTAATAATGTGATATTCTTGCCACACAAACCACAGAAAATGGATGCACATACAAATTCATGTCCACAAATTGGACAGTACATTTTTATCTGTGAGACAAATGAAGTACAGGCTTAATCAGATAAGAGCTGGTTGGTAGAAAGAAAAAAAAAAAAAAAAGAGAGAGAAAGAGAAAACAAAACTGAATAATATTGTAAGCGTACATTCAGTTGTATTTATTTGCACAATTTGGGGACAAGTAACGTTAGTTATAACTGGGTATACAATGGTAGTATTTACACCTGGCAAGCTCTACTTTCATTGGATTCAATGCTCGCTAATGTTGCTAACTACGTTGCTATTAACTGTATAAATAATAGCCCGAGGTTTGATAGCAAAATACAGAAACGTAACGGTAAATATCAACATTGTTCATTAGCGAAAGCAATCATTCAAAACTTATGAACTACAATTTACTTAAATCAGAGTCCTGTCACCATCCTTTTCCGTTGTGGGATAACTTCTGTTATAGCTTACTGTGTTGTGGTTTATTGTGTTGCTGTGACACTTCTGGACCACCAAGCGCTTCTTTCTCTGTTTCCTTGACAACTACTATGTTATGTGCTCAAAAATGTAGGTATTGGTCGAGTATTGAATGAGAAAATATATAGAGTTGAATTTTCAGTGGGGATAAAATGAAAAAATAAAATTTCAGAGAAACTGAATTCAATTTCATTACCTTATTTTCAGTTTCTTGTTTACTGGAAGAAAAGTTAGAAACTAATAAATTCAATTTCAAATTATACAATTCAGATTTAGTTTTTGTGATTTATATTCCGTTTTTGGAGGCACATATTTTGGCCCATAAATAAAGTTTTATCTAATCTAATCTAATCTAATCTAATCTAATCTAATCTAATCTAATCTAATCTAATCTAATATCACCACTTGTTAACTGTCTAATATGAATTTTTGCATTTAGCCCAAGCATTTTAAACTTTTTTTGAAGCCTTGAGGGCATTTTATTCCAATTATTCATTACTGGTGGTTTTCCATTCCGTATCATTTTGCCATTTGTTTTGTCCTTTGCGATTTAAATAAAAAAGAGGAAAACACATAAATCAGCTAATGACTTTTACGGCTTTTGCAGGTGACGTTATCCATGTAGTACATTGCTGTCAAGCCTTGAGGGATATATTAGTATTCACTTGTTCACAGCATGGAGAAGTCCTTACCGTATGTGGAGTGTGTGTACATAGCAACACTACATCAATTATAATTTGCACAGACGGCGTCATATTAGAGTGATTACGATTTACGACAGGTCAAATCGAGGTGCGGTAGTACTACATGTATTACAGTATTCGTATTCCAGTCATTCACAGCAGAAGATTAGAGTCTGTTTTGTAAGAACCTGCGTGCTACAAACCCAAAGGAAGAAACCCCGTCTAAAGTCTGACAGACCATGGAGTGTGTGAGTTGTTCCGGAGTTTTTATATCACACTTTAGCTCTTATAAATTGCTAGCTTTCTACCAAATCCCACACTTATCACAGCCAACATCACGGTTAACGCTAGTAGCTAAATAGCTAGATTAATGCTTTTAATCGTTGTGTTGAGAAGCAAGTTTGTTGCAGATGTGAAAAGTGAGCTTCATTTGTACATAACCAGTTTCCGGGTGGCAGAGACGTTGGCAAAGATGTTGGCAAACAATGCCCCAACAGGGAAACTGACGCAAACGTCCAACCTGAAATTAAAGTCACCTCGACCAGCTAATGTCAACAGGCTGCAAGCTAATGCTAATGCTAATGCTAACATTTTGTTTTGGGTTATTCAAAGCGACTAGTCATACTTTTTAAATCGGTTTAACACCAGTTTCAAATTGCGTTTTTGCTTCCAATCCTGTACCATATAACATTCGTCTGTACGTCTAACATATGGCTTATTCCTACACGTAAAAACAGAGGGCTAATGTAAACAAGTTGTTTAATTTCTGACAATAAAACACAAGGTTATTAACTAGAAATTGAGCTTCGTGTTCTAAATTCATAAACGTCCCATCCCACAAACGACTATACGAGAAACAATTAAATGTGTTTTTTGTTTCTAATTTATGTTGTATGTCTGAGCATGACGGCTTTGCTGTAAGGGTGACGAGAAGTTTGAGAAAAGATCCGTTATTAACCAATTGAATTGGATTGGATTGGATTCAGTTTATTGTCATTATACATATTTCAGAGCAACGAAAAGGTTTTAAGGGAAGATTCACACATGTATGTTTATCCTCTTTCTATAACTATTCCAGGTGAATAACCTAGCAGGTAACTTGTTAAGTATTACTGACCAAAACACCTTGGATTGTTTTTTCATCTAGAATAGTTATCTGATATATACAGATTTGTGTGTGTATAACAACAGTGATTATAGGTTTGATTCAGTTATCTGAAGACTGAATACATTTTTTTTTTTTTTTTTTTTTAATTTTAAAGATTCCAGCCGCTATTGAGGATCTGGAGGGCAAAAAAGACCCAGTCATAGAGGGTAAGGACTGTGTTTAAATTGCACGTCACTAAATTTCGACACAGCACTGTTAGATCATATTAGAGCGAAATCCTCAGTGGTGTTTTGTTTTGTTTTTTTTGTCATTCCATCAGATTCAGAGCACAATGTATACACAAGATTTATGAAGTCACACCACTGTTATGACCTTGTACCTACCAGCTCTAAATTGGTTGTGTTTGATACGTCGCTTCAGGTAATTAATAACCTCTGAACAATATAAACAGTACAATCTAGTGTTCATTTACAGATTTAAACTGAAACATTTGGTGTGTGTTGTTTTTGAACAGGTCAAAAAGGCCTTTTTTGCACTTGTTTCCAATGGGGTCAGAGCAGCACCTCTTTGGGACAGTAAGAAGCAGTGCTTTGTTGGTAAGAATAATTGTCTTTTGGGTCTGTGTTCATTGTTCGTAAATCAAATACTGACATTATGCTCCTAATGTTGCTCCACAGGTATGTTAACCATCACTGACTTCATTAACATACTTCATCGCTACTACAAATCTCCACTGGTAAGATGATGACCAAAAGTCTTATATCCAGTGCTTTAAGATGAAGTATTGCATTAGTAGTAAACAAACTTCAAACCTAGTTTGCAATGATCTATTATCAAGGGTGTATATTCACAAATATTTGCCAAATTTTTGTAATAACTTGTCTGAAGTTCTTAATTTAGTTGTTAAAGATGTTTGCTCTCTATTTTATCTTCCAGGTTCAAATATATGAATTAGAAGAACACAAAATTGAAACATGGCGAGGTAAGAGTGTTTCCCTGATCTGTAGTTTGCTTCTTGAACATTGCTTTTGTATTGAATATAGGAAACACTATTTGTTTTCTGTTTTCAACAGAGGTGTATCTTCAAGACTCTTTCAAACCCTTGGTTAGCATATCACCCAATGCAAGGTGAGGTTTTTACATAAAAATATCTGTTGTTATTGGTCTTTTCTGAATGCACAGTGTATTGTATCTGATACCTTAACTTTATGCAGTTCCCAAGAAAAACTGAGAGTGGTAATCCCTGCTGATCTAAAGTCTCCGTCTAATGAGTTAATGAAGTATATTTTCTGATATTTATGTTCCAACTCTTTTGTTGCATAAATAACATTGATGGGCATTGGGCACTTCATGTCTGACATTAAATGTTTTCATGATAGACTGACAGGAGTAGTGTGTGAAGTTGCATGCTAAATGAATTTATTTCTCTGTGTCTCAGTTTGTACGATGCAGTATCATCGCTGCTGAAGAACAAGATCCACAGACTGCCTGTTATCGACCCCCTTACAGGGAACACACTCTATATTCTCACACACAAGCGGATTCTCAAGTTCCTCAAGCTCTTTGTGGGTATCTTTAACTTCCTCCCCTATCTCTCCTGGAATTTACATCTGTGTCTGTCAGACTTTGATTTTCCAGAGTTCTTTTTTTTTTTATATTAATACTGTGCAGCCAAAGACAGTAAATTACTATTATGTATGATTAATGAAACACTATATCTTGTACCTATTACACAAGGACTTTTAATTGTAAGTAAAAATTTTTTTTTTTAAATTTCAGATTTCAGAGATGCCAAAACCCAAGTTCTTGAGAGAAACCTTAGAGGAACTAAACATCGGAACATTCCAGAACATAGCGGTGGTACGTGCAGATACACCGCTATACACAGCATTGGGTATATTCGTGGAGCAACGAGTGTCAGCCCTCCCTGTTGTTGATGACAAAGGTATGTGGTCAAGGTGAAACGACCTTCTTGTTGACTATGTGTGCCTGTAAGTTTTGTTTGATAATGTGTTACTGTTCTGCTCTAGGTCGAGTGGTGGACATTTACTCCAAATTTGATGTTATCGTAAGTTACAAACAGAGTATAGATGGAGTTATATAGAGTTTATTTCTGTAATTCTGCACACAGTAATGAAATAAAAAAAAATTTTATAACCTGAAACTCTGTTTTTATACAGAATCTGGCTGCAGAGAAGACATACAATAACCTGGACATAACAGTGACCAAAGCTTTGCAACATCGCTCTCAATACTTCGAAGGGGTCTTAACCTGCAACAGGCATGAGACTCTGGAGGCCATCATCAACAGACTGGTAGAAGCTGAGGTGAGATGTTCATCAAAGTGGACACTGTGCAATACTGTAGTTGTGGTTTGTTAAATCACTCCAGAAGCAGACTTGCATAATTATTGATGTGGGTGTGTGGCTGTGGGTGGTGGGATTACTGACCACTGAGAGGAAAGCATAGAAAAAGAGACATGTGCAGATCCAGTGAACAGGAAAAACAGATTAAACTATTGTAGGCACGTTGAAATTATACTGTCGAGAGGAAAGTAGAGGACCAGGACCAAAGCTCAAAGAAAATATTCATTTTAGTAGAATCTTTAAATGTCAGCTGCGTCAAGCCTAAGCACCAAATACAGAAGAAAAAAGTTAAATTCTACTTTGTGGAAAATCTTAAACCTGAATAAAAGTAATTGAATATTAATCCCTGTAGCACCCACTTTGCTTTGTTGCTGTCTGCGGAAAGTTGCTCACACTTTTTAAAGCTTTCTAGTAAAGTCTATTGTTGTATTTGAAATGCATAAGTTCATTACATTCCTTTACTCGATACTTTTGCATTGACATTTTATATGAGGTTTATTGTGTTAAACCCCCCCTTAAAACACAAATGTTGCATATATTTTCTGTTTTTTTTTTTGTTTTTTGGATCAGTGAGCCGGAAAAAAACATCCACACTGCAGATAATCTGCAAGCCACTTTCACTAACTCACGTTTCAATTATTAACATGTGACTGTCATAGCTTTAGCATCTACAAAACATTTCAGGCCAAATTGTATCTGATCGTAATTGAAAAATGTCTTGGTCTTTGATGCCATGTTTGTGGTCAATATCAAAGCAACACCAAGACAGAAAATGGATCAGCTCATACTAAAAATTCTGCATGTCTGTGATAATTTTTAACTGTAAACATAGGAATACATCAAACAACAGTTTTGTTCTTAGTTGTACATACAATTCATCTACTTTTTTTGCATAGATTAGAGTCTCTGACAGGTCACTCTGTTCTACAGGTTCACAGGCTGGTGGTGGTGGATGAGCAGGATGTGGTGAAGGGAATTGTCTCCCTTTCAGATATCCTCCAGGCACTAGTGCTCACTGATAGAGAAGAAGGTTAGTGCATTTTCTCACTGTCTAAAATGTTTGCAGAAGCTGCAGCATATAAGATATATAAAGCTACAATATTTAGCACTTATGTGTTAAAATACATAAAAGTGACTGGCTTGTGTTACATATTTTCTTTACTTTTATATGTTATATCAAATGACTGTAACATTTAGTCACCTCTAATTGATTGCATCATATCCAGGGGAACACCCTATTGACGTACTCAAAAAAAAAATCCTACTCAATCATCTCTTTTGGTTCTGTCATTTTGTGGTGATGTAGGCCGATATTTTTTATTTTGTCTCCAGCCAATAACGTAATTGAAACCAAACAGAATGTGGCTCCTCTCTCCTCTTTTGGCTGTAGATTTTCTCTGAAACATGCACTGTGACAGTTTTGGAAAATATTTTATTTCAATTTTTTTCTGTGGTTTATTTGTCCTGCTACTGTCGGTCACTGTCAATACAGCATCACCTGACCACACTCCTCATTCACAGAGTGGAGAGAAATGTCAAACACAAGCTACAGTTATGGAAAAAAATATTAGACCACCCTTGTTTTCTTCAATTTCTTGTTCATTTTAAGGTACATTTGTTTGGACAAATACAATGATAACAACAAGAGTTTAATTTCAGAGCTGACATCTAGTCACTTTGTATGTTTTCTTGATAATAATAAAAATCACAAAAGATCTTACATCATGATCTATGTCATTGTACTGACAAAAACAGTGCTTTTAGACATTCCATGTTTAGTTTTCTGTCTTTTAGTCACATGATACACACAGGGGTCAGTACTTGATCTCATAACCAGTGGTTTTGATGACTTTTGATGGTCTAATAATTTTTTCTGCAACTGTACAAATGTAGTGTTCTTCACTTTCATTATGACCAGCTATTATTACTTATTTGCTGCTACATCACTAACATGAATGTGGCAGGAATTACACACTGTCCCTGTGAGTACTAAAAAAGCTGTGTTGTATTTTTCCAACTATGCTCAAGGTTAAGACATATTTTTTTTGTCCACAGGCACTGCATGAGTGTAAACAGGCTTCACGGTTATATGGAGAGGCCAGAACAATGGGAGGAAGAGATCAGACATGTGTGATGTTATTACAATATATACTGAAGTTTCACTAATATCCAAAACTACTATATTCACACAATGACTTCTTCAAAAATCTTGCGTTCACTAAGTTTAATCAGCCCAGCTATGTATAATTGTCATTGGACATGGATATATATATATATAGTATTTCCTGTTAACCAAATGTAAAAGCAACTTATCATTCCCACTTATGTGTCTGTCATGGTGATGGACACCATCTTTATGATCACAGAGATATTCCAGAAAATGAAAAATTAGTCTAAATAATTGCAACTGAAACAAACCAGCCTGTGTAAGAATAGACTGTGTATCATTTGGTGCATTATTGCCTGAGCCCTTTTTTGTGAAATTATTAATATATTTCTGCATTTCACAAATTCATCCCAGGGGCCGGATCGGGCCCTTTGGCAGACCGGATTTGGTCCCTGGGCCGCATGTTTGACACCTGTGGTTTAACTGGTATATAAAATGATTTCAAATTAATCTTCAAACACTAGAGGCTAAAACTGGACTTTGTCAAAAAAAAAAAAAAAAGATAAAAACCATGACTATCATCTGATTTTTATTTGCCTTCTGGAGGTTTCTGTTTTATGACCAGCTCCTACAAAATAAAAGTCGATATTTTTTCAATTTTTTTTTTTAAGGAACACAGATTTTCATTCATTTATCCATCTATTTGCCAGTATATGAAATTTTTAAGGGCTTGGGTTGTAAACCATTGTGTAGCTGCAGAAAGTAGCAGGCCTAATAGAGCACTTCATGCTTTGAAGAAACCCTCACTGGGGTCTCAAACAGCATCGATGAGTCTGTTGTCAGAGACCATCTGTTGTGCTGTACTGTTTTGAACATTCATTGCTTAAATGTTTGGTCATGTCTCTACTCTGTTCAAATGTAATATACATTTGACTGTGCTTATTTTATTTTGTTTTCCACATCCTCGGCTCTAGCATAATTAGCGGTGAAGGGATTGGATTTTTGCTTTGTATGTTTAAAAAATCAGATTTTTCTACAAGTCTTCAGTCACTTGAAATGGTCAAATCAAATAATTTGTGCTTTTATTAATTTGTAACAGTACTGTTAATATTTTACCTGTTTTATGTTAATGTCATTCGAAGTCAGATGTTACTTTTATTCATTATGTTTCAGTTTATTAAATCACACAATACCAGCATTTTCACACTTCCATTTGTAACTGGACGGCAGTTTTGAACGGCTGCTTCCAGAAACATGTCACACTTTCTGTTTTGGTATGTATGAAATTGAATGTGTACAACTGTTTGTAAAAGCACAGTTTTTGTACTAATCTGCATTGAGATTGTAATTTAAAAGAAGAGCAATAAAGGTTGTTTGAGACTATATTTTAAATGGCAGAAATAATAAGTGTGCACATATTTTATTTACCACACACAATCCTTCAGATCTGTGGCCATAGCTGCAATTAATATATATTATTAATACAAATGTACTCCTGCCTCATCACATTTTTTTTTTTAAAAATCAATGATGGTAGTGTTTCCTCTGGCTACTGTTTCCCTGCTGTCATGAAAATCCTGAACATCCTGGAAAAGCTGAAAGATTATGGACAACCAGTAAGTTTTAGAAGAGCTGAGGAAAACTTGAAAAGGTTCAAATTCTTGACAAAGGTAACTGTTTTCTAGACAAAAACTAAAGAGAAATGTCAACTATATCGTCGTATATGCAGAACATAACCTGAGCTACAAGTACTCGCCATATTTTAAAGTAAAGCTAAGGCTCAAAATAAGAGTACATTGTGATAAAACGTGAAATCAAAACCATGTACATTAAAAAAACTTTTGTGAAATAATTGTCACTTTCTTGTTAGAGCAGGGTAGTTAATTGTAGTTTGGGTTTTTCAATAAAGTTGATTTCATTTACTGAATCTTGTAGTGATATTCTCAGATTTAGAGACCAAATGGAAATTTAGCTTTCCATTCAAGTTTGTGGAGGATCAGTTTTTTTTGCTATTATTTTTAAAATGTGTATTTATACTAAAAACAGTGTATACTTAGTGTATATTTAGGACCTAAATCATTACAATCCTCAGAAAAATACATTACCAATGAAAAGAAATAATGTCCACTTCTGTTCATTTTAACCTGAAGAGTTGTGAATGGTCATGGATAAGCAGTACTGTGTCGAAGTCCTGGTCCAACATTCAGTTTGTTTTAGTAAAATTCTAATGACCATTCATGTATTTCTCAACCTCTGTATTTAGATCCAATAAGGATTTATGTGAAGTATCTACAGCAATAGAACCAACAGCTGCAATAAACCAAATTGGTCATATTTAGTGTGACCTGCCTCTGTACTTAACGTGTCTTTAACCCCTTGGTTCAAACAATTTGAGATTAATTTTATGCCATTTTAAACCAGATTTCATTAACCATGTGAGGGTCACTCATGGGGGTCATTGACTTTAATATTTAGAACACATTTATTTGATTTTCGTGACTTTTAAAGCTGTGCACCTATTGTATTTTTTTATTTTTTGTTATATCTGATCTGAAGATAAGCGAATGAAAAATAAATGCATATTCATTTCAACCCTGAATAAACAACAAAGCTAAAGTTGGTCTAAGACTTTTTCACCTTACTGTCCTTAAAAATTGATCGCAGTGTTAGGAAATTTTGCGCGTAAAAACACACAGGAATCCTGTAGATGGACCATGAAAAGCTATATTTTCCATCCCTAAATCCTCTACCAAGACTGACTGGCATAAATATTAACATTGATTCTTAAGTGGTGCCTCCTATTGACCTTGTTGGGTTTTCAACAGTGATTTACATCAATATGGAACATCTGTTTCACAGCAGATACACTGGACTCACCACAATGTGAAGACAGGTGATCCTAATAACATTAGTGTGTCCCAGAAACACCATGCCAGGGAGCCAGCATGAACAAACCAAACCTGGAACTCATTCATCTACACAGAACAAAGCTAGTATGAGTTAAAGTCGGTCATTTCCTGGTGTAAAAAGGTTAGGCAGAAACATTATGAGAAGAACTTTGGTAATACACAACTGAGACTTTTCTAAAATACTATTAATATCACCTACAAAATGAAATGGGTAGTGACATGATGTATCATAGCATAGTTTCTAGTTTTCTTTAAGATAAATAAAACCCTCATGTATCTTTTTTGTACAATTTTCAGGTTGGAAAAAAAGAAACAAACACCACATAGGAAAAAAACAGTATTTATTACTCTATATTATAAGTTACATGATTAAAGACCTGAAGGGACTTTTACACGGATGCAATCTGGTCTTTGTCACAACCTACAATGTTAATGCATGTCTCTGATTCTTAATATTCTGTCACATAAATACTTTGACCTGGGTATTTAGAACCTTAAAATTAGTGTATTTCTCACATTGTAAAGGTACATACACTTGGACAAATTTTCAGTGTATAAATTGACATTCCAAACAGGATAGGTCCCCAGTTTCTCCAGTGAAAAACAACTAAAACAAGTCTGTTTTGTTTAGTCTGGGTCTGTTTTACAATCTGTGATACATAGTAAAAACACAGCAAAGTAAGAAATAAGACATTTAAAATAACCAGTGTATCTGAAACATATGAATGGGACAGCACATTGACATTTCAGTAGTATCATATTCCGCCTTTTTTTTTTCCCAGAGATAAAAAAGAAAAGTGTGATTGTTTTTACAAGTTCCAGTCTGATGCGAGTGTCCTGCAACTGAACGGTGTAAACATTTGCATTTTAGTGGTGTGATCTGAAATAAATATTGGAGGCCGCTGGCAGAGACGATTCTGAGAATAATTTGGTTTTAATGCTGTGAGGTCAGTCGTAGTGCACATGTGGCCTGTCAGGCTCTCATAGGGACGCACAGCATAGACATAAATAACACACCTAAGACTCACAAAGACACACAACAGTACCTGTGGAATTTGCGTGACCAAAAGACAAAAGTGCACCAATTTCCTGAAAATTAAAAATGCAGAAAGTGATTTTTGACAGTGTTAGTGTAAAGGAGATCAGACATATTGAACAATGAGGAGGTATACTATGGTGAACAAGAGGATCTGCATGGGGAACCATTGATTAAAAAAAAAATCAGATACTGCTTTGCAGTAATAGAACGCTAAACAGGGAACGTTGAGAAGCATCATGTCTGACACATGCAGAAATATTTCCTCAAAGGTCGGAAAGTATAACGACACAAAATTCTGTTAACATAAGTCTTTGATTTTGTGTGGACCAAATGGAACATAGGTATAAAAGGTTCAACCACCTAAAACATCACCAATATTTTAAAGTAACTTAAAATAAACATGTATATATACATAAATACCACATTAAAAAGCTGTTCGTATGCAGTAGTTATTCTTGGCAGGGGAGGGTGTGCCCCAAAGGGAAAGGAAGATGGACAAAGGACATGCTGCGGCAATATAAAAATAAACACAAAACAGTTTATCGTTCAGATTCCTTGAGTTAGTACACGTTTAAAAGATTAAAAACACTACCTCTGTATCAATAATCTGCCTTGTATTTCAGATACAGTGAAAGTAGTATTGGCTGCTGGAAAAGATGAAGTTTGATCTGAATGTCATTTGTACCAACTTATCTGGACCGGAGCAATGTTCAGTCCCATGGCAGGTTGTGTTAGTCACCGGCTGCTTTTGAGATCAGAAAAAAAAAAACTGTTTTTAATAGTTTAACAACAGTAGCATTGAGCTGCTTGTGTTTTGTGACAAACTGAATCTAGTCAGTGTGTCAGCCAAAGTGTTGGTGCAGTATGACAACACTGGCAGCTGTGACATTGCACCATTCACTCCAAGCAAAATGCATACTGGCAAATTATTCCCAAATGTCTTGCAAAGCTGTTTATAACCAGTGAAACAAAAAAATATGTTCAATGGTTAATAATACAGAAGACCTGAGGTTTACAACAGCTTATGGGGTGAACTCCAGGCAATGTTCCAAAGTCTAAATCACATGTGGAAAGGTGCCCTAATACTCTAACGTCTCAACACTCCTCTTTAAAAGCTGACAGGCTGAATTTACACCGGCTGTCTCTACTGCTTTGTACATGCTTACATGGTTAATAGCATACAACTAAACCACACTGCTGTAGCAGAACCAGATGGATTATTTGCTTTGAAGAGTTTCTAAGAAGCGTCTGTGTGCTACTGATGTGCACAGAGAAATCTACACGATAGCCTTACAAACACCCATACTGAATATTAACAAGATCGGGTCATTTAAATAGCAGAATAGGTAAAAATAACTTAAAACAACCCTTACTGTTACAAAGACAATAGTTTCTGTTCATTAACTATTAAGCAACTGTGTTTAAAGAGACTTTGATAAAATATCAGCAACTGATATTTAACATGTTAACTGGTTCATTACATATCCTGCTATTGATTGCATACAAGTACAGAGGAAATCCAAGGATCTTTGTTAGTATGGAGTGTATAGAGGAAAAAGATTCAGGTAGGGCAGCAGTAGCTGAGGAGGACAAGACAGAAAAGGTGCTCTTGGTAGTTTGGCTGGGTAAGCGAGGTAGGGTTTGTCAGAAACCAAGTGGCAGGAGTGTTTATGGAATAATATTTTACATCGTGCCACTCTCTTCTCTTTCTTACTTTGTGCATTCTGTGCTCTGAAGAAGGCCCAACGCCTTCGTATGCACAGTCTGAAGCTGGGTCTTCTTCAGTGCTCTTTCTCAGCGCTTCACTGACGTAGCTCAGACTTTTATGTCCTCTTGGATGCTGAGCTGGGACAGGGTCTTTTTAATGCGCAGGGCTGTTAAGCGGGCCGCCCCATTTGCATACCAACACTCCCTCATGATTTTACCCATAACCCGCAAAGCCTGGAACAGGACAGGAAGAAAAAGAAGATTGAGATCTGGTCATGACACAATGAAGATGTTGAAATGTTACAGCTTGGGCTTATATACAGGCTCCTTACCCACATATAAAGTGACACATAAGGTAGTAAATTCAAAATGTCATAAATTTAAAAGCCTTCGTATCAATTCCTATAGAAAGACTATTATCAATCTGATCATTTTCAACAGTTGAACCAACTTTTGGTGATGACAGTGCGCTAAATTCACGGATCAGAGCTTCACGTGTTTGTTTTGATCGAGTGCCTCACAGAAATTGCCGAGTATTCATCGTGACCTAGTTTAAGATGGCGGAACACGGGAGCGCACAGAGCGCCACTTCTATGGACTTTTCTGACACTGTAAGTAGTTTTCAGTGATTCCTTTGTGATATCTATAGCACAGAAAGAAAGTCAATACAATCAGGATAATAATCCACCATGATGGATGATCCGCTGTTGTTCTGGCCAGTCCGAAGTCACGTGACCTGTGTTATCCGAAGTTTCTGGGTCACGCTCAGTGGGCTCAGGTGGAAAAAACGGTCTATCGGAAATGTAAACATTGCAATTTTGAGGGTTTGGAGGGCGAAGGATGATGTGTAACCATTAGTGACGAACTCTAGGTGGAAAATAGAGCCCCGCGGCTGTGGTTTATAAGCACTTTACTGAGACAGGTTTCATTTTGAATTTACTACCTTATGTGTCACTTTAAGTTTCCATGCTGTGACGCTAATCATCTTTATAATACTAAGTAATATTTTTTCTATTAACAAACATGTAATTAAGATATTCAGAGTCTTGGTGGAAAAACCATGTACCGTATTTCTATTATAAGATTATACATATCAGATATCTCAACCATGTTGAGGTTTCCAGGACAGCTACAGTATTTGTTTGCCAGGGACAGTAAGTGTGGGCACCGTTACATTTAAAGAGAAATGCAACGGACTCAATGTGTATACAAGTTTAAGCCAAATTTATTTTGTAGACAGACGAGTCATTAAATAATGTCCTTATCCTAATTCTCTTTGAGCTTACCACAATCACAGTGGTTTGCTCTGTGTACTTTTTATTCTTCAGTTTGTGAAATAAAAAGTAACTATGCATTAATGTTACTGTTAATATTTAAATTTTTTCAATACGACTCTGTACATCTTTCCAAAAAAACAAAAACAAAAAAAAAACAGACAGTATTTTCACATATTGTTGACAGGTGACTGGTGGTCTTTTAATGACACCAACCACTGCACTTCACTTCTTTTCATAATTCTCACTACCACTAGTTTGTGTCCTATAGTGTAGTTAAGACTCCATTGGCCAATGCTGCAGCATCGACTTCAACCTTAAAACTATGAAAATAAAGGGAAAACTAAATGTAATAAACTGGTAATTCCTTAAAACAACACTTTGCATTTTCATACCTCGTAGCTCTGCCACCAGTTTGGGATGTTGGGTCGTAGCTTTTGGTCGCACACCACCTTCCTCATCTCCTCTATAGATGGGTCAGAAGGGACCAGGTCATAGTAGGGCAGCTGGTACTCCTCATGGATACCTGATAGCACAGGGCAGTGTGGAGGTGAGACCAGCGCTGAGATCGCAGTTGTTAAGATTAAGAAAAAACAAACAACACAGGTCAAGTAACGCGTGAAAAACATAGAAGAGTCTAACCTCCACTGTTACAACGGCGTGCAATCTCCCAGTAGACCAGCCCCAGAGCATAGATATCAGCACATTTGAACGAGTCAAAGTGTCTCATGTTGATGCTCTCGTCCAGAACCTCTGGAGCCATGTACCTGAGAGGTAGACATACAATAGCACATTGTAGTACCGGATGTTCTGAGAAATTGTCAGAAGATATCTGTGAGAGAAGAAGGTAAAAGCTAGATCACAGTCTGCAGGTACTTCCACACACAGACCTCTTTGTGCCAACCCTTTGATTGGGGGCAATGTCAATGGTATCTGTTGCAGAATCGTGACGGACGGCCAAGCCCAGGTCAGCGATGGCGCACGTGCAGTTCTTCTTCACAAGGATGTTCTTGGACTTCAGATCCCTGTGGGCGATACCTGGCTTTCCTAACGAGGCAAAGATTGAAGAATTTGCACGTTACTACCCTGAGACAGTGAAACATCAGGAAGGTTGATTTAAAATGTCAATGAAATAATCAACTGAACTTTAATATTTCATGACAATTAATGAAAAAAGATGTAAGATGGCCTGTAATAAACAGATGTGTCTTCTCTATTTTTTAAGAGTAAAATCTGCTTGATACAGACACTTTAATATAATGCTAGTTCTCGTTGTGACTACTGTGGTCAGGCACACCTGGATTAATCAGTGTTTCCAATGATGACAGACAGGAAATAAAGAAGCTGCCTTAAGTTGAGGAAGTAGTGGGCCTGTGGATAGAACCCATTCACTTGGCTAAAATGAATGTGACTGTTTACTGTTACAAAATAGCTTGATTTGTAATTCCTATTTATAAACCTAATCAATCACAACATGAAAGTTTCACTGGCCTCTACACCTGACAGGCAATATGTCATGTAGAGTAGGCTCTAATCATCACATTCCATTGATGGATGGAAAATAATCCTGTGCACTGTCACCACTTTAAATTGACTGGTGTTTACACAGTAACACTGTGGCAAATAGTTTCTGTATATTTATTCATTCAACAGCAGCGTTAACAACAAACACCACTACTACAAATCTCTGTTTTGGAGTCTAAAGTGTCATAGTCAAGTCATACAATCGTTTTTTTTTTGTTTTGATAATGTTAATTATCAAGTGCATATAAATACCACTAAGGTTAGTGTTACATAGAATTGACTCTTATCTTCAACTACATTGCCAGAGTCAAACTGATCTGACAACTTGTTGGGAGTAAGGAGTAGGGTGATGAATAACTCGTCCTACCACAGTGGATGGGTGTGTAAGGTAAACTGTTTAACAAAGCAACAAGAGAAAGAGAAAACTGACACTGATGAAAATTACAGTGAAGTGGTATGATAATTGCTTTAGACACAGTTGGGATGGTATTATTGACAATAACACAAAGAGGATAAGATTAACTAATCATTTACTCTCTTGTATTGGATACTCTGGTGTCTTAAAGTGATACATAAGGTAGTAACTTCAAAACGTCAAAAATGTAAAAGCCTTCGTATCAATTCCTATAGAAAGACTATTATCAATCTGATCATTTTCAACAGTTGAACCAACTTTTGGT
>JAPSES010000211.1:11105195-11119801 GCA_029822895.1 Maxillicosta whitleyi | reverse complement strand
CAGAAAGAAAGGCAATACAATCAGGAGAATAATCCACCATGATGGATGATCCACTGTTGTTTCGGCCGGTCCGAAGTTACGTGACCTGTGTTTTCCGAAGTTTCTGGGTCATGCGCAGTGCGCTCAGGTGGAAAAAAAGGTCTGTCGGTAATGTAAACATTGCATTTTTGAGGGTTTTTTAGGGTGAAGGGCGATGTGTAACCATTAGTGATGAACTCTAGGTGGAAAATAGAGCCCCGTGGCTGGTTTATAAGCACTTTACTGAGACAGGTTTCATTTTGAATTTACTACCTTATGTATCACTTTAATTTTATATAAACTGAAAGGAAGTAATTGAAGATATACAGATATTTTACGAGTTACAATATTACAGGTTTTCACAACATTTATTCTAATTCTATATAGTGTTGCATTTCCATGTGATGACTCAACATAAGAGCTTTGGGTCAGACTGTGGGTGGTGGAAGAGATGTTATACAACAAACACAAAAAGTGCTCAGGTTTCATTCAAACTTAACTTTTTAATTTATGATGAAGATGAAAATGTTATTTTCAGTGTACTACATAAGAATATTTCAAAATGATATAATCAGAAGTCTGTTTTTGGAGCTACTGTTGGTGACTCAGGCCTGAAAGTATTTAAATACTATTTATTAAGTACTTATTACTGTTGATGTATTCAGCTGTGGCTGAACAGTAGAAATAAATAATAATAATAAATAAGTAGGAATAAATACAAATGTGCCTTGAATAAAAAAAGATTACCTTGTGTTCCGAGAATTTCCATGTGTAGATGTGCAAGGCCACTGGCAGCTGACAGTGCCAGTTTGATCATTCCTTCAGTAGTGACAGAGTAGCGGTTCAGGTAGTCAAACAGAGAGCCATGCTCATGGTAGTCTGACACAAGCCACAGCTGGGTCCATGTACCATTATCTGAGAAGACAAATGAACATATGCGAGACAAAGAAGAGTTGATCAATATATTTCAAAATGTTTAAACAGTAGGAAAATAGAGTAAATAAAGTGGTGATACAGAGACAGAACACACAAAGCACACACTGGTTCTACAGAGGTGTAATGGAGGGATGCTCAGTTGATTTTTCACATTAATGCAACTAAGAATTCATTCTCTCTCTAGGAGAGGACATAATGTTTAGGGTTAAAAGTCTATACCTTTGTTGTCAGCAGCTATAAAGCCCAAAATGTTCTCGTGGCGGAGCATGATGGTTTGATAGATTTCAGCCTCTCGGAACCAGGAGCGCTCTTCTCTGGATGAAAAGATCTTCACTGCGACATCACCGCCCCTCCATCTGCCCCGCCACACTTCTCCAAAGCGGCCCTTGCCAATTATCTCTTGAAGGACGATGGTTCTGGCCACGGTCCGCTGGACAAACAGCGGCAGCCCTGATCAGACAAGACAAGAAAACAGTTATCAGGAGTCTGTTTTTATTCATCTGAACTAATAATGACATAAGACACAACAGATGTGTCAATGTGCAGTTGTATTTTCATGGCTTCACTGACCAGATCCTGAACCAGATGTTGATAGATCGTAAATGAGGTCCTGCAGGGTCCTGTCTTTAGCCAAGTAGAGGTGGTCACAGGAGGGGTCGTCCACCTCCAGTCTCTGTCTGTGGCTGTAAGCCCTCTGGTGGTACTGGAACATGAACACACCCACTAGCAGTAGCAGGCATAGCAGAAACAGCGGGCCAGCAATCACAGCTACCAGTTCCACCAGCCCCCAGGTCCCCCCTGGACCGTAGCCTCCTCCCAGCTCTGACTGAGTTGTCACTAGAAAGAAACAAATGTGAAATGATTTATGCAGCAGGGCATATAGACTGACTACTCTAATAAGAGCTGCTTCTGGCTAAGATGACAGTTTATGGCTCTGCTACACAGTCAATTAAAAGAATGAAGTCACCATCTGATTTTGCAACAGCTTGAACTGATTATAGCTCTTACTTCACAAAACCATTCTCAGTTTTCCACTCTAAAAGCTTTTGTTGGAATAATCAGCAAGAAGAAGTGTTAAAATTAAATTAACAGCAATCTAATACTCTAAATGGGGTACTTAATGTCTCTCACTCATGCTCATATGATCTAGCACTGCTTTGTATTTGCTTTAACTTCACCCTCAGTTTAGACAAACTGGTTACTACCAATACTACGATTGGTCTCACTAACATAAATTATTCTGATGTATTCATTTCCTGTGTTGACGAAACTACTTTAAAAGTACATGTCCAAACAACAAGTACTTAAGTATTTCAAAATACAACAAAAATACCCTGATGCTAAATATAGTTATTAAATATGATAGACAAAAAAGCCAGATGCAGCAAAAGTGCCATTTGATTGAATATTATTCAAGGTTCATTTTCAACTAAAAAATTAAGAAAGCATGAATAGATTGAACCTTTTTAATCAGAAAGCATGGCAAATATATTTCAACAAAATAAAACATCTGTATTTTTTATGGCTGAACTGGCGGTTCATCCAGGGTGTACCCCGCCTTCCGCCCGTAGTTGCTGGGGTAGGCTCCAGCCCCCCGCGACCCCGAAAGGGACTAAGCGGTTGAAAATGGATGGATGGATGGTATTTTTTATGGCCTACAATTGTTTGTAGATTCAATAGCTAACAAAAAATTGTTTAACTACTTAAATCTCATTGCTATTATGAATGTAGTTAAATTACCAGAAGTGAAACATTTTTCAACTAATTTGATTAGATGTGATTCATACTGTAAGTGTAAAATATCAACATGACTCTCCAATTATGATACTCCAGTTGTAAAACTCTAGCCCAATACCAATTGAAGATAATGATTTTTGCTATAGCTGATGCGAATAACAATTGTAATTTTGTTCATACTTACATACTTCCTTTTGTGCACATTTTTAGACAGCTTTATAGGAAAAAAAATAGCTGAAAGTTTTCGGAGTCTTTAATTACTTTATCACGATGTCTTGGAATGATCACTCCTTCAACCACAGAAATGTACATTACAACCTTTTACGCAAGAAAGACTAACATCGGCCACGGCCTTCAGTAAACATGATCTTATTTGCCAGCGACAATAAATAAGGCTGATATTGACAGGTAATATTATTCAGGCTACATACTGGTGTACCTCTATTCTCTGTATGACTAGTTCATCAGTGACACTCACCAGATGGTGCTTTGAGGTCAATGCTGTTGCAGTAGTCTGTGTAGCAGCAGTGGATGTTGAGCAGACCCTCTGCGCTGAGGCAGTAGAACGGCTGTCCGGGGGGGACAAGTTTGTCCTGTGTGAGGCATGTTCGGATGTGCTGCTCTTGGCCCTTAATCAGGGAAGTGGAAGTGACGCAGGCCCCGTCGGTCTCGCACTGAGAGCCCGTCTTCTCACACTGGGCAATCGTGCAGTTACACCAAAGAGCTGCAAAGACAACAGTGCCAGGAAAAACAAATCAGAAAACTGAAATTTGCTCTGGCAGCAGTTAAAATATTTAATGCATGAGCAGTACAGGATTGTCTTTTCACCTGTACACCTCCTGTGCTGTAGAGGGCAGTAAAATAAACAAAACTAATGTTTAGACTTGCAATAATTATGAAGCTTTACGGTGAATTTAGGCAAGAAATATTAAGAAATATAACTTCTGTAGTATTACCTTGTATCATGTGTTTTTACCATGTGAGGGGGCACTTTTTAGTGAGTAAAATACTAGAACACAAGTGTTAAAACTGTCAACTTTCACAAGGGTGATGTCTTTCAAAAGTACAGATAGAGGGGTAAAGGAAGAGACTGAAGGAGTTTCGGTTTTGTCAGAAAATCAATAAAGCATTAGATGTGGGTAGTATTGTGGTGGCTTTACAGGGATGGGTGGAGAGTTTATGTGAGGGCAGTAGACGAGCTGTGTAGGAGTATGGATTAAATGACCGGCTGTGACTGTTATTAAACTAACAACACAGTGAGGCTTCCTCTTTGAAACAGAATAACTTTATTAAGACACAGGCGTGATGTGACGTTCCAGTAAATTTCATCAAGCCCACAGTGGTTTTCTAATTTAAAAAAAAGAAAAAAAAGAAAAAAGGATCATCCTGGACCTGGTACTGCTTTGTTGTTTGTGAGAAAACACACAGATAAAACGAAGTTTCAGTGTCATCTATGACAAACAGAAGAAAATAGCATTGATGCGTTACAACATATTTTTTGTGGCACTGACTCAGACAAAGCCAACACCTACATGACAGATGCTGGCATTCAAATATGGGAAACAATGCAGTCAGAAAGGAAATGAGGAAGAGATGCTGTCTGAACAAGAAATCAGAATGACATACAGAGAATTTCCTATTGCCTAACCCCTCATATTTCCATGACGGACATAAATGTTTCAGAACAGTTGCCTTGAAAAGGCAAAAATATTTAATAAAAATAGATAGTAAATGTCAATTTCCCTCCTGCAGTTGCTACAGCTTCCTGTTTAAACCAGATTGACACACAGCCAAAGAAAGTATTTCTCAGGATAATAAAACCAGCAGAACTATGTGCATAATAGAAAGCCAGTGAGTTGTGTGATAAGAAGTTTATTTTGCATTAGATGTGTTTCTAGAACAGATGACAAATGGTAAAGACAGAAAAATGACAGTTTAGTAATGTCAAAAGTCAACATCTGTCATAAACATTGAAACAATTTTCAGAGGCAAATATCTAGCAAAAAACACAAGTGTTCTCTTTGTTGATGCAATTAATCAAATCTATCTGTGAAATTATATGCACACAAGAAGCTGTAAATCAAAGTGTGTGTGTGGTGATAATAACACACACTTCTGAGTGACACTGAGCAGAATGGTGGAAGTTAAAAGTTTGAGTTGTAAAAAAAAAAAAGCACATTCCAAAATATTTATGCGTATGTCAATGATAACCAAGTAAATATATTATAATAACAATAATGTCTACAATGATCTCAATATGACTTGTTCACCAAATTGTGCAAATCCAATAAATCCAAACCAATCTGTAAATCAATAACAATAACATCAAATGTTCAAAACAGCATGTAACCTATAAATCAGTAACATTAGTCTAGGAGCAAGATATTAATGTTCAATAAGAGAATATGAGAGGATTGCATTGAACTGTTGTTTACGCAGAAAATCACAAGGCTCTAATAATTATTTCCAGAGCTGTATATAACACGATGAGACAATAGAACTCTGTCATCTACTGTGCTGTGGAACAGTAATAATTAATTCATATGACTGCCTTTTTATTGTAGTTATGGCATTTCTGCATCAATACACCAATGTGATGACCTGTTTTTTCCTTGTATCAGCTGTGACTCAAACATTCACATCTGGTTTAACAACTTGTGTCAGTGTCCTAGATTTTGGAATAATCTACACTTGCATTTAGCTAGAACTGCATTTTAATGATTCCGTATTCAGTGAATTAACTTATGCATCGGTAACTGTGTGTTATATTATATCAATTGGCTTCATATTCTGAATCATAAGGTCTAATTTACTCATATGTACGAACACTGCAGACTAACCTCATCACTTTTAATCTAGATGAACTATGCATTATCCGTTTTTATAGCTACATTGTGAGGATTGTCATCTTCATTTGCGCATAAATGATATCGCTAGTGTTTTAGTTTTTGTAAACATACTTGAGCACTAATAATATGAGTTTATTATTGATTCAGTTCCTAACATTAACGACCAGTCAGGGATCTCTGCATTTCCTAGTGTACCTGACGTGTCTTGAAAATGTAATAAAATAAAATAAAATAAAATAAAATAAAATAGGAGAAATATGCAACTAAGTCAGCCGTCATGTAAACAATAAGTGCATTAAAACATGTTTTACTGTGAAGGTGAACGTCACATTAGTTCATGATACCTTCGCACACATGATACCATGACTAGCCCGACTAGCTTAACGGCAGACAGACACACACACACACACACACACACACACACAGATAGACAGACGGTCAGAGTGTGGTTCATACCGTCCACTACAAACATTTCAATATAATACCCAAGTATGAATACATCAAAGCTGACACAGTTTCTTGTTTACAGTTCAATTCTGTTTGTCGTCCGCTCCGGGCTAGCTAACATAGCTACCGTCAGCTAGCAGCTAACTTAGCAGTCGACAGTCTCGATTATGGAAGCGGACCTGAGCACATGAACAAAACAAACAATAACTTACCGTCACAGGTTCTGCTGTAGAGAACAGCCTGGACAACCGCCACCAAATAAATCCGTAGGTTAGCCATGATCAATAAGTTCCCGGTGCATCGCATTAACACGTTTAGTTGGCTAACGTTAGATGTGGTGAGGCGTGATGATGACAGCTAACTAAAACAGTCAGTGCACAGTTTACTAACACCACCACCAGCTGGCAGCAGCACACCCTGGCACAAGAAAAGCTGCTGAGAAGTCTATCTACAAACACATCTCAGCTCATCTTTTCCTCAGTCTTTTTCTCCATAAACAACAACTCAGGTAGTAGGCTATGTCATTTTCTAGAATGATATTGCAATGGCAAAGTTAAACCTGACCTCATGTCACAGTAAATGTATTGTGCATTGTATGATTATGAACCAAACTGGAGGGGTTTAAGGATAGCTCATATTTTCTTCCACTGATTTTCTGAAAATTAAGCTGCATGTAATCCTGGTACGTCAGAGCAGAGGTCATTGATGATTGATGTTAATACTGATCAACTCAATAATGAATCATTGCACTTTACATGCAATTTTGCCTTTATGTCTATCCTTTTTTTTTTTTTTAAATTCTTTGTTGCCTTAAGCCAAGATGTTTAGGTCCCACAATTTATTTTTTGGTTTCTTTCAGGGACTGCAGAATAAGCTGAAAACCTCTGACACAGGTAGCATATTCTAACCCTGATAAGTTGTGCCAGTGTGTTAGCATACTCTATTTTTAGTCTATTTACACTCCATGCAATTGTTGAGCACTACTAATGTTTATTTTAAGTTCTGTTTGTGAGGGCGGAAGGTGAGCTGAAACAGCAAAGATGCAGACCACCAAATTAAAATGCCTTCACAGTATGCAGACTAATTAGGGCAACCAGATCTCAAGAAACCAGAAGGGGGGCCAAAAAGTATGGTTTGTGAGACAATTTGGGGCACATTATGCTGAGAGGTAGTCTTAAATGCTGACATAATGTCTAACTTAATCAAGGACACAAACAATAGACAAACTAATAGACTTAAAGGTGTTGTCCAAACATTCCTCTTCCATTAATTTTGATTTTAAATGGGCTGTGTACTAATATAACGATTTCTCCAAAAATAATTTTCTCTATATTGCAATACAATAGGCTATACAACAACATATGTCTTAACTAAGGTAACAATGCTGAGTTTTTGTGAAATAGTAAAAAGAAACCATAACAACACAGCCTTAGCCCTCCAGAAACTTAGAGAAAACATAAAAAAAATTGGTATAGTTTGATTATAACTGGCCAACAATTTATATGGAGTAAGAAAACGTTTTTTGGGGGATTACATTGGCCAGTTTTCTCAGTAATAACCATAAGTAAACACATAAAAAAATAATAGGAAGCTAAACTTTCACAGATTTGTCATTGTCTGTTCACACTTTTACATTTGTCTAAAAAATTACAACATGGGATGTTATCTCAATATGCAGGACATGGGACATGGGGATAAAAATGTGCAGTGCATTCAGTGGGAAAATGGTCATCGTGATAATCATGTGACCCATTAATAATGTTAGCAATCAATTCATTACTGTAGTTTTACATTTTATTAGATTTATTAAAATTAACTGACTCCATTCACTGCCCTACCTTGAGCCTAACCTCACTCAAATGACTGCAAATCCAGGCAGTCACAGAGTTAATAAAAGTAGATCATGTGAATATGTTATTGGCAATATCAGAAGGTGGCATTGATAGTTAGAAATAAATCAGATCCTCCATATTGAAGTATATCAGCTATGAAACATACAGTACATATAAAACAGCTGATACTCAGTGTTTACAAATGATCATTTGCTAAAACCCAGACAGATAATAATCATACTACAAATATTACAGCTATGTGCTTCTATGTTTACATCATGTACAAATAATGGATATATTTACACTATGAGACTGTGTACCTTTAAATGAATGATGAGGTAGATACAAATACTGCAGCACCTGTTACATCATTATTATTATTACATACAATTTACATGATCATAACATCATATGATCTTGCTTTTTTGTTTCTGCATTTTATACATTTTTAGCATATTATTGGAAAATAAACTTCAGCTACATGCCATTATCATCCTCTGTCATTCAGTCATGGGTACTTTCACATCTTTTCTCATATTCTACCATGTCTCTTCAGATTGTAGATTTCCAAGATATGACGTTTCACGTATCAAACTCTGAGTTTAATACATGTTGCTCTTATAAAGGGATGATCTGACTCCAAAGAGCTGCTTTTTTTAACCCTTACTTTTAGATTTTTTACTGTCTTTTTCTTTCTTTTTCTCCTTTTTCTCCTTTTTCTCTTTGTCTTTCCCCTTCTCTTTTTCTTTTTCTTTTTCTCTCTCTGCTCTCTTTTTTTCCTCTCTGATCTCCTTGTACTTCCACTTCGGTGGTTCCAGGTAGGTCTTGTCTTTCTTCTTCTTCTTTTCTTTTCTCGGTGTTGCTTCTGTGGGCCTACTGATACTGATTTGGGGGATGCAGCCTGAGGGGAATACGCTGTTTCTTCTGGCCATGCTACGGGGAATAAAAGTAGAGGTTACTTTGGTTGAAGCCAATGAGAGGATGCTGCCCCGCCTCTCACTGTTGGCACAGCACTTTGTGGCGATGGACTCTGAGGACGGGACGGAAGGACTGATGTGAGACACAGAGCTGATGCTGTGGCACACTGATGTTTCCTCTAAGTCCTGGTCGGGGTGATTCTTCACCAGCTCTGGCACTGCATATCTCCTCTTCCCAACTGTCGGGGGGCTTGTTGGGCAGAGCGGGCGGCACCCAGTTGAAATCAGAGGACTGTGAACACTGGTGGTTATGCGCACCATGTGGTCCAGGACTCCATTATCTTCAGGGTCATGTGGCAACCTGAATCCAAAGGTGTTTTTGATCCGCTGGGTAATTTTTTCCCGGGTGGTTTTCTCAGCGAGGGCCTTGGCCACTTTCTCCTTGAGCTCTGGCCACTCAGGGACAAAACTCTCACAGAACTGCTCAGCTTTTGGCCGCAACTTAAGCCGTCGAATTCGAAACAAGGTGTCGTAGCGGCCTGTCTTCAGTGCCCAGTCCTGAGCACATTTGCCTTTTGTGGAATCTGTTGCATGAATGTCAGCCCCTGGAAAATATTTACATTTACAAATGAGCATGATATTCAACTTCTGTTTTATTTTGTTGTATTTTTGGGGGGGGAATCTGCAAACCCATAGTCATTTTAACTTGTAGCAAGAAAAACACAGGTGTTAATAGTAATGTTAGCCAAGGCCTCATTACAATTTACAGGTAAATACAAGCTCATTCTGAATGTTATTATCAATGATTGATAATGCCTGTGCATTATCCTCTGCATATTTCTCCAAATTATAAACCTAAACAGAAGGGCCACAGTGCAGTTTGGTCGGTTCTGTGAAATAATAGCATTTATTAAACCATCATACTACATTTAGGAGATTTTCAACATTACATCTCTTAAATACCAAACTTTATTACAAATCTACGTTTCAAATAATGTGATTTGCATAAGATTCTGATACGATCTAACAAGAAGTTCAACCCTCCATTCATTAGAGAAACATTTTTGAAATTCACAGACCAAATAGTTCCTGTTGTGTTAGTTTTAATCAATATCAAACACTGAGCTGATGGGGCCCAGGGTAGAGCCAGTAGAGTTCACACTTTAAGTGCAGAGAAGCATAAACAGCTGGGAAAATGTTCTCATCAGTCAATACTGATGAATGGATCTGCAACTAACATTAATTATTTCTGGACAAACTAATCGTCATTTACTTTAACAGTCAGCATTCACTGGTTCACTGTCAAGGCTCTAATTATGATAAATGTCCATTTTATTATCATGATTTTCAGTTTTTGCTCTTGAGTGAGAAACCAGATGGTAATTTGTCTTGTTAAAGTCTTAATTGTCAGAATATGACAAAGAGATGGCAAACGGCAGAACATTGGACAAAATCTAGAGGTAAACAATTATAATAATGAAATAGTGTTTTTCTTGTTTTCATAAAATGAAGTAAAACAACAGAATGCTTTTAGCTGCAGTGTGAACTAAATAGACCATAAAAACAATGTTTACTGTCATTTTACAGAGTTCATGTCATTCCATGGGCATTTTATATTCTAAACGTTTACAGCCACAGGATTAGATGCTTAATTATATGTCCTGTGGTTGTGAATGCTTTACAACAGTAGGATGTTCCTGTTATTTTTTGTGTTCTAACCATCCATTCACAGTTCTCTAGGTCTGGGCAGACTTTACTGGATGGTTAAACACTGAGCAAGTTACAATAAATGTAAAATACAGCTATTAATTCCTATGTTTCACTAATGTTGAAGAAAATGTGGTGAATGCTCTAATGCTCTAATTTTAAACGCTGTGCAGCCTAATAATAGCGGTGCAACTGGCTAATCTACAACCAGCCTGCAGGACTAGTAAGTCACAGATTACTGCAGGGTTCGTTAAGATGCACTAATGTCCTCAGAATGATCCCTTAAACGGGTCTGGCGTCACAAGTATGCTGACTTGCCAACAGAGATAGTTCACTTCAGATAAGGAAAGATAAACTCTGGGGTCAAATGCTGTTATTAACAGTGCTATAATTATAAGGGAACTAGTTAATGAGCTAATGTCATGTTTCAAAAAAGATCCAGTTATATCATAGCTCCTGTATGAACAGAACCATGTCACAGACCATATCCACTATTTGGGGAATAAAATTAATAGATATATTGATTTGATGCTGGCAAGGTTCTGATGTATAATATTCCAAAAATATATATATATTCAGTCAATTAAATTAAATGAATGGCAAATTAATGTACTTTTTAAGACTCATGTAACAGGAAATTAGTTAGACTATTAATGTAATAAACTTAACAGAGATCATAACTGTGTCCTTACCAGCCATGATGAGGGCAGCCACAACATCATTGCGACCAGTCATGGCAGCTTTGATGAGGGCTGTGAAACCTCGACAATCCTTAATTTCAATGTCTAGTCCAGGAAAGTAGTTTAGGATGTACATGACTATGTTGATGTGACCTGGAGAGAAGAACAAGATTCAGAAATTACATCGTTAGCATATCAGATCAGTAGATTATATGAAAAACATATATTTATTAGCTCTATTGCTAAAAATCATTATATTTGGCTAAATGAAGGGTAACTCAGAAATTTTTTTTTCTATTTACAATTTCCAAAAATAAGAAAGTAAAGAAACTAAATGAAGTCATGTTTTGGTGCATATTTTGTTTTCAGTATACAGTGTGACTCACCTGCTTGAGATGCTATCATAAGTGCTGTGTTGCCTTCATTGTCCTGGTGGTTGATGTCTATAAATGGACAGTTGTGAAGCCCATAAACAATATCCACAAAACCTTTGCAGCAAGCCAGCATCAGGCCATTCTGTTGGAGGAAGTCACCATTAAGGATCAGTGTGTACAGATACATGAAACATCTCACTATTTCCAAGGTTTGATTGAAGGTTTCTGACTGAGCTTCTTACCCAACCGTTAATGTCCAACTCCATTGCCTCCTCTCTTGTGACTCCTCTCTCCAAAATTTTTTGTAAAGATGTAGCTTCATTCCGAACACACGCTTCATAAAGTGTTTTGACTTGACCCCCATTTGCTCTTTTTGGTATGTAGCTCGGGAGCACGGAGTCATCGGAGAGAATGCTGTCTGAATCGGAGTCCCCCCCTGACAGCGATGCTTCATCATCATCAGGACCGGAGCCCAGGTGGGGGTCATCTGCTGCAGTGGCCATCTTCCAGCTCAAAAAGACCCGACAGCAAAACAGGTGAAGTCTTTATCCTGAGGCTACATCTATGCAAAAATCAAAATGAGAAATATTCATCTGTAGTAACAAAGCTGCAGTTCAGTGTAGAAAAATGAATCTTTTGTTTTCCGAATAAAACCAAGCAAGTCATTGTTTTTAAACACAACATCCAGTTTCACTTCAGGTCACGAAAGGTTTGGATATTGACAGACTGACAAACGTTACCGTGAGCCTGTTGGTCAGGGATTATGAGTTCATTACCTGTGTGTGTGTTGTGGAGTGGGTGGGGTTGTATGAGCTCAGTGGGCCTTTTCTTGTTGAGTAACTGGATCAGCATCTAAAAGCCCTGCAGAACATGCAGCAGGGCTAAATGAAGAACAACCCACCTAAGAATAACCTCTGACACACGTGGACCACGTCAACCCATGTTTTGACTCTATTACTATTGTCTAATGTCAATGCACTCATCATTCCTGCTTCATTTTACCTCCAGAATATGTTTGGTTTTGCTAAGATGCCTAATGTTAATTAAAATGTTCATTTTAACCTAAACAAGCTCATAGTGTATAAATATTCTTTATCTTATCTATCTTTTTTTTCCAGATATTCTTATGGTTAAAACTAAAGACACAAATCACCTTTGAAGTATTTATGATAGGAAGTGTGTCTTGTACTGTACTTCCAATGCACCAGCCGTTTTAGAAGCCGATGACAATTTTATGAAACTAAAATGGAGAAGTAAAACACAGAGACAGAACTGCAACTATCATGTCGCCATTAGGAAATAATGTGTATGCATTAACATAACTGTAGTCAAAGTAACTAAAACACATGTGCGTGGATGTAAAGGGTTGAAACTTACCTCTAATGTAGTCAATCTGATGTCAATATGAAGGCGTCCACGTGATGGTGGGTATAAGTCACACGTCTGTGACTTTTAACTTCTTCCAACACTCCCACTACGTTTTCAGCACATTTGAGAGGTCACAGTTTCCTTCAGAGCCTGTAAATATGCACATATTGGCACGATGACATAAAACTGAGAGGAGGAGTCTTTACATATACTGTGCTTAGCTCATCCCACTTAAAACAGGATTAGCTTTAGGCCTTTTCAACTTTCACCACCAACATACCCTACTGCAGTACCTGTTGCCAATACTGATTTTGTTTTATGCTTTTTTTTTGTTTGTTTGTTTTAAGTTTTGTGTTATCTGAGTGACACAGAATGGTGTAAAACATGACAGATGTACTACAGCAGAGAACACAGAAGAGAAAAACTGGAGTTCAGTGGAATTTTAGCACCTATCAATATACATTTATTTAAAAAAATAAAAATAAAATCTCCAAAACCATACATGATTTTGTTCTCAGGTCACACATAGGCGACTATTCTAATTGTATTTGTATTAAATGTTAATTAATCTCTTTAAGATAGTGTAATCTAATTAACTGTTAAGACTCGCCAGCATCGACTATCAAATTGTATCAGAAAAGACCAACATACGGAATGGCAAATAAGGCCTGGTGATGGTATTTCTCGGCTTAACCACAGGATGGTAGTCTCTCACACTGTTCATACATTCAGTGTCAGATCCCAGCCTTTGTAATTTACCAATAATAGAGAAAAACTAAATAACCTCTAGCACACAATAACTCTCATGAATTGAAAAATGCAACTTATTTTTAGAGGATGTCATTTTTTGCCACCATTGCATGTGTGCAAATAGAAACCAGAATCAAAGTTTATTACTCATAAAAATAAAGGTCCATACATACTTGTGCGCTGTTTCATTGGAAGTCTGTGGTAAAAAACAAAACAAAAACATAAGTGCACATGTTCCCAACTTTTTCCAGCGCTCCTTTGAAAGTTTAAAAGTGTAGCTCTGGGTGTTTTGGGAATGTCCAGACTGAAATAAGCCTTTAGAACAGTGGGACATGACTGAACCTGTCTGGACCTATTGTCCCTTGTCTTAACCAAAAGGCCCTGAGGAGGGGTCCCAGTGCAATTGAACAGCTGTCATTATCTGCCCAGAGGAGTTTGGCACAAAAAGGTTTTGTGAAAAGCAAACTTCAGTTCTTCTTCTTTTGGGAGTCAGACCAGATGGTAGCTGAAGTTTAACTTATCCACTCTCAGTGTTGATTGATTAATTGATTGATTAATTAATTGAAACAAGGCACAGTGCATATTCCTAATGAGGGAGACAGGAATGTGACAGTTTTCAAAGAGTTTAAGGTGAAGTAAAAAAAACACATTAGGACAAACTCAAGGCTCAGGGGGGAGCAGACAGAGCAAGGAAAATGAAGACTTTGTCCAAAAAGCATGCAAGGACTGAACATTTTCTTGGACACATGAATGATAAAATGAGGACCTTTTCTCCACCAGACCAACACAACACACCACAGGTAAAATTAATTAACTTAATTAATTACCTCTGCCAAGGAGGTTATGTTTTTGCCTGGGTTTGTTTCTCTGTTTGTCCGTTCGTTAGTTAGCAACATAACTCGAAAAGTTATGTTGACGGATTTTGATGAAATTTTCAGGATTTGTTGGCAATGGCACAAGGAAGAAATGATTAACTTTTGGGGGTGATCTG
>JAPSES010000211.1:11092220-11105095 GCA_029822895.1 Maxillicosta whitleyi | reverse complement strand
ATATCAAAATACATAAGTTATATCCACCAGAGAGGACAAGACAAGACAAAATGGTAGTAATTGAAAAACAAATGAAAGAGGAAAAGGTATTGTGTATTTACAATAGGTAATATCAGATACTTTTTTTTAACAATGTTTTAATTCGGAGAAATATGTCATTCAATTCAGTGTAATGGTCCGTTTTATTTTTTCACCCGTGAACATTTAACCCCGCTACCCTTTAATGAATTTTTAACTGCAGCTGCTTCATCCCAAAATGACATAATGAAAATATGTGACGAAATGTAATGTTTGTATTGTATATAACATTTTAATACATGACAGTTGAGTCATGTCTAACATCTCAAATCACATGATTTATTATTGTTTTGGTTTAGAGACCAGAGACAGAAATTACATATTGTACGTTAAAGCCAAAAAATCATTTTCTTGTTCTTTCCTTTTACTCAACTTGAAGATTTTTAGTTTTAAATAACTTACAAAAAGGATTTTAAATGATTAAATGGTCTGTGATGATTGTTTAGTCTTTATCTTGCCATTTAATTATCTATCATGAACAGCAGCACAGTTTACCTCATTCTAAACTGCGCAGATCAAACTGGTGGAGCCTTTTTCTGAAGCAGCGCGTTGACATGATCACATATGATGAGGGGAAATGGCCCCGTGCTCGCCTTTGTCAAATATCCTGTTGTTGTTTCGGCGTGGATTTACAAACCTGCTCGGCTTAATCTGTATCCAGTGTCATTTAGTCATCCATTTTATAGAAAACCCTGTGACCTGCTGTTTTATCTTATTCGTTCAGACTTCCACCGTCAGGAGGAAATGGTCTGATCTCTTATTAGACGAGCTGATCTGGCTTCATTCCACACGACCACTGGCCTCCTCTTGTTCTACCTCTTTATGTTTCCATCCTGCTTTAGTGAGAATGGGTACAGGTTGTTCATGTACGAGCGCTCCTCTCATTAAAACTTAGTTAACATTGGTTTGTGTCTGTAGAACTGGGTGATAAATAAATTCATTTTTGACCAAAAACCTCTTCTGATGCAGAGTATTTTAAGAATATATTAAGAACTTGTCTTACATTGTTTTATGTATTATGCGAAATAATTTAGTTTTTAACAAATGCACATCAACACCATGGAGATGCTATTTTTTTTTTTATTATTATTATTTTTATTGTTACTGTAAGAGCCAAAAGATAATGGATAATAAGAAAATGTTTATAAGTTTATTTGTGTGAAAATATTAATTTCTGATTTTTTAAAAAATTTTTATGTATTTAATGCCCCTTCACTGTGTTTTATGACCTCTCAGCAGTAAGGAAGAGGACAGCTTACAGAGCTCATGAATATATATTTGTTTCTACCGTCTGACATGATGTAAACTAACCTTTTTGTTTTTAATACATTTTTGGAACAGATTACAGTCTTGTCAATCACATCAAAATACTACTCATAAGTAGTTTTTGGAAACAAACAGAAGATCATAACAGTTACTAATTGCTAATATTGCACATTGTACAGTGTGTATTTTTAATAAAGACATCTATTTTTGAATCATGAAGAACAAACATCAGTTAATTAGCTCATCAAGAACAAAGCTACATTAATTAATCAATAACAAATGTTCCAAAAACTGTAAACAATACAGAAAACAACAGTCAGAAGACCAGACAGGGGCAATGTGGTTGAAAAACAATGTCTTCATGTAGTGTACCTTCATGTGCTTTGCCTTTTAACTCTTTACCAGGGCATCGTACACAGACCTAACATTATCATCACTGACAGAAAAAGTTGATTATTTCACTATAATGACACTGGGCGGCTTAGTGGTTAATGTCACTGACTTGGGTGCGGAAGGTGGCTGGTTTGAGACCCAGGTGGATCCTTGGGAAAGGTACTTTGCGCTATCCAATGTAGCCGATTCCAAGCCCGGTTGTGTCAGGAAGGGCATCTTATATAAAAACCTGTGCCAAACAACATGCGAATGTGATTTGCTGAGGTGACCCCTGAAGAGAAAAGCTGAAAGGAACTTACTGTTTCACTAAAATGACACTGGGTTGGATTTATTAAACAGTTATTATTAAGTGATGGAAGCACCAAAATGAGCAAAGTAAGGAAGTGAGTGACTTTGACCAGGTCCACATTGTATCGGTGATGACTAGGTCAGAGCGTCTCCACAACTGCAGGTCTTGTTGTTTGTTGCTGGTCTGCGTGGTTAGTACTGACCAAAAATGGACAATGGAAGGACATCCCAGGTTCAGGACAGTTAATCATCTGTACGAGGTGTTGAACAAAGAAATCCCATCCATGAACATTCACCTCTCTACTTCCAGGACTTCAGGGATCTACAGAGATCCGGTTGTTCTTTTTAGATACTTTTGGTCGGTGCTAACCACTTCACACTGGGAATGAACCTTTTGATTTTCTGACCAGGGACTTCACCACCACAATTACTCCTTTGTCCAAGTTCCTCAGATCCCTATCTTGTCTATTTTGCTTTTTCTAGCTCATCAAACTCTAGGACTAAATGTTCACTTACTTCCTAATATATCCCACCCACTGACATGTTCCACTGGAATGAGATAATCAAAATTAACACCACATTACCAGTCAGTGGTCATACTGTTATGACTGATCTGTATGTGTGTGAAACAGGTTTAGTCTTTAGTCAAAACATTTAAGTAAAATGTATTTTTTTTTTTTTTATCATGTAGCCTAGCCATCATAATTTTTGGAAAAGTAAAAGAGGAAAATGTCAACTTTATTGTTGAAGCTGAAAAATAAATGCTTTTGCAACTAATTCATCATTTATCATCTTAAGACATAAAATAAATAGTTAAAAATATAATGATTTTGGTGCTTTATTTTTGTCATGTTTTAATTAGAGGAGGGTCCCAGTCATGTTTTTTTTATTTTTTATTTTTTTATTTGTTTGGTTTTTTAAATGTGTATTGCTAATTCACAAAGTAATACTGGAACATTTATTTTATATTTAACCCACCTACAATGAAATACCTGTGTTGATGTCTGGATGTTTAATGCTGAAAATATCTCTGAATCACAAACAAACAAACAAACAAGAAAAATGAGTCAACACATGAACAGAAATAAATTCATAAGAAAATAAACCAATCAAATGTAGTGCACTTTAGAGGTTTGTAAATCCTAAAATATGCTATTGCACATTCCTCCTTTGTCCCACAATTATTAGACTTATTTCATCTGGAAAAAATGTGTTCTTTGCACTGTTTGAAGATTTGCATCTAACGAAACAATGACAAAAATGATTTAATTGGATGTTTTGTTTTTAATTTCTCAGGGTGTAGCCTCCAGTTTCCAGACAACTATGTTTCATGAGGGTGGGACAATTTCAGTGCATCAACCAAACAACCTGGGTCAGCTCACAGAGAGCGAACAATAATGACCCACGTTGACACATGAACTCAGTTTGTGGAGTCGGAGTGCCTCTGCTGAGTCAAGTCTTCTATGTTTCAGTGTTTTCATCACATATTGTCCTAAGTTTCCTTTATCTGCCACTTTGGTGCACGTGGCTCATTTGGATTTTGTTAATCATATTGGTTTAATTGTGTGTGTTTACATGCTTTGTGACAACAGTGAGATTGTAAAACAGGTTTTAAATCAGCACATAGACTGTACTTCTTATTGCATGTATATGACTTTCTATCTCGCACCATTGGAAATTTCTTTATGGGTATTTTTGTAACTCATAATATTTTTCATAAGGGACCAATTCCACTGTTTTTCCCTTGAGAACATCTCATTTCTAGTCCTTTTAAAGATCCAGCTTCCAGAGTACTGTATGTCAGTGCGTACCCTGCAGGTTAGCAAATAGCTGTGTTTTCCCTTCGGTGGGCTATTTTAACCCAGCCATTGTTACAGTGTTATCTAAGCAAAACACATTTGCAAACTCACACAAAGCTCAAGTTGTTGTAATCAAGCAAGAAAGAGGAAAAAGGGAACAGAGATAAAACAGAGGTGCTCATGTGTCACTGTCATCTTGAATGTAAATAATCTCATGTGGCTTCTGTCATATTAGTGCAAACTCTGTGACTTGTGGCATCCTGAAACACACATGGAATTAAAGAGAAATACTGTTCAAATGTTGTCAGTGGTTTTTTTGTTTGTTTTTTTAGGAAAAGTGCAAGATTTGGAAATGGATCCAAGAAATTATTTATAGATAATGTATTGCAATAATGTGACAATTTGTTTTGATTAAAGCAAATACTATTAACTTTTTTTTTTTTTTCTTTTTTTTTTTAACCATTTAACTTATAAAACAGGATTGATTGTCTTTTCTATAGTGTAATGGAAAATGGATTACCATTTCTGGAGGCCTTTTAGCCTCTACGTTACCACATTATGAGACATAGACTGAGTGTAATGGCTTTTCTTTTCCTTGAAGCAGCGTCTTTATTGTTCTGTATGTGTCTTCATCAGCAATCTTTTTTTTCTTGTAAGATTTTGCAGACTCTTGAAAGATATTAAACTGAATCACTTTAAAATCATTTCAGCGAATTTACAGTTATATAGTGGTTTAAGTGGCATATTTGTGTCATACATTTCAACTGGATTTCAACAGGAACACTGAAACAGGGCTTTTATTAATGTAAATCAGGATTTTAACAGTGAACATCTTGGCATTTTCTTCCCTTTCTATCTATTTCACTGTAAACACAGACAGAACATTTTGTCAGAGTCCTCATCTGCACTGTGGTTCTATATATAGTACAGTGCAATAATCTACTTTGAGCTTTTGTTGTTGTTCCAGGGTTGCAAATAGCATGCCTATATATTTCTTAGTCTCTTTTCTTCGGATATAATAAGAAAATACAGGAAATAAGTGCCCAGTATTAAGAAAACACCCTAAAAAACCCATAACTAAATAGCTTCTAAAATCTGTATTTAGTAATCTTTAGTAATATCTTACAAAAAAAAAGTAGCCCAACTCTGAGAAATGCCTGTTCCTGTGTAAAAATGTAAAATTAATGCAGTAAATTGAGAACAAAAGAAATACAGTATGTTAAGTGCAAAGGGAGGCCACACTAAATACTGGATACTTCACTTTGTAGATGCTTTTATTCCCTTAAACTTTTGTTTTTAATGCAATATATATATTCTGTATATATCATGGTTGCATCGTAATACAGACATTATCATATTACTAAAAAACAAACCTAATAGTGGCCTAAAACATTTGCACAGTTTTGTAGTTATTAAGGTCTGCAGTGTGGCATTAACAACACTGCAACCCTTCTGGCTCACATTGTGTATGAAGAACCACCAAAAATATCTTTACATTCTAGAAATGCATTTTTTAAATTTAGTATTTATTTATTTATAGTGCTTAGGTGAAACTAACTTCTACCACCATTACTATTGGTCAGTCTGCATCTCTCTCTCTCTCTCTGTGTGTGTGTGTGTGTCAGAATAATGTGAATCATGCTCTGTCTTGTGTATCCTGTTAACACCTTCCGTCAATAGAGAGCACCTAGAAATCTGATAAGTTTTAAGTCACCATCTCCTCACAATAGTCACATACATTTGTGGTCGACCATTGTTTTCCCCACAATATTTGTTCATTTATGCCTCATTCAATATTACAAAAGGCCATTGTTACTGAGCTATTACTATTTACAGTGTGAAGCGAGAAATTAAAAGAGTTTTTTGCAGACAGTAACGTCTGTCTTCCTTGGTTCTGAAAATGCAATGAATTGAACACATCATTGACAGTGACCATGACATTGTAACTCAATATGAATGATAACGGTCTGAACTCATGACTCAGGCCAAGGCTTAAAGACAAAAAACAGACCAACATAAATTCAGTCACAGCTGACCCCGTGACTCTGTTTATTCACCCTGCCACCCCCACATTATGCAAATGACACATGTTCTGTGAATGAAAAAGGGCTTTGACGGACATTTTAATATGTTAGTATTTAAAAAAAAAAAAAAGCTCAAGTCAAATCTCCTGTTATCAGAAGATTTACACAGGAGATTTTTGGGTGAAGCAGGCAAGATAAATTTCTGTGTTAACACAATAAATATCACTGTTTAAAAAAAAAAAAGGCTTTCAGCTCAGCTATAGACCTGTTGATAATTACAAATGCTAATGTGAATTTTTTTTAAAACACACAACACAAAAGCCATTTTAGTTTAGTTTGACTGTATCTCCTGATGTTGAACAAAAAGGAAAAACCCCCGAAACTCACAAATACGTCACACAAAATAGTTGTTGTTTTAAAATATTCCTCTCAAGATAAAAAAAAGAAAAGTCAATAAATATCTGGCACCTCTTTGCTAATAACAAACTGTTAAAAACTAATTTAATTTCACTCATTAGGAAACAATAGTGTGGTACAAGGGCGCCATCTAAAGGCCATGGTATAAAAAAGAGCCGCATCCTCACAGCAGGCATGTGTATCACAGTCTTCAACTACAGTCACTCTCAAAGGAGGAGCCTTCGGTACAAAAACAGGGTCCTCCATCTTTGAGGTTCAGGTGCCAAGTCCGTCTCACTGGGCATCACTCGTGTTCTCCATTCATGCTCAGATTAATACCATCTCTTAATATGTCACTACATCATCCGACACTTACGGGTGCTTGTTTTTTCTTCGCTTCTGTGATGAAGTAAATATAAACATGCACTTTGGTTCATCCAACTTTTCTTTTAGGCAGCATTTGACGATGCGGGTACTCGACTCATCAGCGTGGACTGGGCTGAAACGCTCCCCTTTTACAGATGCTTGCTGAAGAAACTGAAGGGTGGCAGGCAGCAGAAGACAAAGATGTTAAAGGGAAGAAAAAAAAACAAAAAACAGTGGCTCCAAAATGAGCTAACGCCAAGTCTGATTCCAGACAGATGGGACTGAAAGCTTGTCCTCCTCTGGTGTTAATCTCACTCGCAAATGAAACAACAAAATGAGATCTGGCAAACACAGAAACACTGAAATATCCCAAAGCAAAACCTCCACACGGAGCGTAGGTATCAAACAGGAAAAGTCTCAAATACGTTCTTCATGTGGCATTGGTATAACGGATACCTATGCTCTGTGTCACCAAGATTGTCAGTTAGTAAGAAGTGTCCGTCTGTCCTCGGCTCAGGCTTCTGTCTCTGACATCTTGACTTTGTGGATAGTGCAAATTGAAGGAGGACACACATATGGAAAAGCAATGACTGACACTCTTCTGTTGATGCTACCTGTTGGGTTTTACCAAAGCCTGGTGTCTCTGTGGTGATCACCAGATAGTATTTAACAAACATAAAGTGTATTCCCTTCATAAAATTAATATATAACATAAGATCTGTAACGGGTCTCTGTAAACACAACGTACCTGTTACTATAGCTTGTTTTCTGTATTTCCACTGTTTTCACATTAAGAGAGTCTGAACTTTCTGACATCTGGCTATTATTTACTGCGTACGAGGACATGTTAGGTCACCACAGAGCGGCACACCAATAGAATAAACATGCTCTAATGGCACAAGGACGTTTTTCTCTACAGTGAAGCTTGACGCCTGTTCTGAAGGAAAGGCAAACCAAGGTGTTTGAGATCCAATCTGACAGGACGAGAGGGAGCAGAACTTCTTTGGCAACTCAGGAAGAGCAGAGGAGATAAAACATGAGGAGCAAAAGAGTGGAGGAGCTAATTATGAGTCAAACACTGAAACCGGTTCTTGAAGTACAAGAGGCCGTTTTTGGTGTGTGTGGCGTCCGAGGAGGCTGGCGGGTAACGGAATTTGGCATAAGTCTTGTCGCTCTCTGATTGGCTGACCCACGGGAGTTTGATTTTGGTTGCATGATTAACAATGACGTCATCACAAGAGCCGACATGGAGGGATCCAAGTCCGTCGATGAAAAACTCTGAAAAATAGAAAAAAAAGCTTCAGCTAAATATTTGATTAAACTGATTCATGGGTGTTAAAGTCGTTTAAGGTCAGGGGTCACATGTAGCACAATTTAACCTTGAATGGGTTGGACCAGCAAAATAATAGAATAATAATCTACAAATAATGACCAACAAAACTCTATTTATTTTAGTGCCAAAAATTTTTTTTATTAAAATTTTTACATTTCCAAATGATTCTTTCACAAAAAAACCTGAATAACCTCAACAACTTGAAATTTCCTCACAAAATAAATTCAATTTTACCAATATTATGCCCTGATTTATAATTTTTACATGTGTATTTATACAGATCACAGTGGCACAAAGGCCCCACATATTTAGTAACACATAATATTGTTAAAAGTAAAAAAATTCTTGTCATTATTTACAGGTTATTATGTTAGAATGTTACTGGTCTGATTCACTTGAGATCATATTGGGTTGTATGTGACCCCTGAAAGTAAAATAAGAGTAGATTGAAACCATTGGTGGGTCATTTTTGTCCCAATGGCTGCATGTTTAACATCCCTGCTCTAATTTAATAAAACTCAGTTAATTAAATCAAATTAAATCCACACTTAGAAGATAATCACAGCTCTTAATAGACACACTGGTGTTTGCTGATAAGAAAATTTCACAGCACAATTACATTTGCAAGAATGTTCTTCGTGTGTGATACTATCGCAAAGTAAAAAAAAATAAATAAATGAACATCTTCACAACACTTAAATCACAGGCTGGTGAGCTAACAGATCTGCTTCCTAAGTATCTTGTTAGATTTGACTCCTGCATTTTGAATTTTGTTTATGCAGGAAAGGCTGTAGGATGAAATTACAAATGACTGTGAAGGTAACGTTTCATGTTATTTTAAGATTTCCATGTGTTTTTCAAGTTTGCAAATGAACACATGATGTTTCCCTAATGCAAATATACAAAGGAAACAGGAGCATGTTCTCAGGCGGATAAAAAGCCTGTGGTTTAATGCACCTCAAGAACATTGTCAGTGTCCACACGACTTCTTAACAGTTTTAAATCACATTTTCAGTTTCATTGACATCTATAGTTTTTATAGCATGCTAATGATTAACATTATTCCATTAAGCTACAAACATCTATATCTATTTTTTTAATCAAAATTGAATGTATCACATATTAATTCTTTACTTGACTGAGGAGGACGTTTTTTTGTTTTTTTTTACTTACAGTATATTGATTATATAAGGGCCAGAGTTTAATGATAAATGTGATTCTGATATTTTATTGTTGTTTTCCATCGTATGAATTCCCAAATTAAATTCCTAAGAATAAGTGACACCCAAAAATAATGTACAAACCACATTCCACAACAGTCACCTTGACAAGCTGCCTGCAGGCGTCTCTGTATTCATGTTTTTTTCTTCCAGCTTTGTGTAATAATTACTGGCCTATGCTGTTAAAATATTTAGCCTTGTTACATTACAAAGCATGTCTCTGCCTGAGTTGTTTCTCTAGCCGTGTTTGCTGACAGTAGTCTGTTGGAATAAGGTCAAATATTTCTGGGATGCAGACGCAGGACTATCTTCCTTCCTCAGTCTGCGTGTTATTGCTTTGAAAATCCTCCTCACAATGTGAAAGAAAAACAACATCCAAGCTTCAAGTACCCCCTGAAAATGCAGTTTTGATGAAAACAAAAGTCTTTTTAAATGTTGTTTTGTTTAGTCATTTTAAAGATATTTTTTCTGGGCTTTTTTTTAATTCAAAATACTGTAGAGCAGGGGTCTCAAACTCATTTTTAGTTCAGGGGCCACATTCAGTCAAATTTGATCTGAAGTGGGGCGAACCAGTAAAATAATAACATAATAATATATAAATAATGTCAAATCCAAACTTTTCTCTACATTTTAGAGTGAAAAAAAGTACAATTATGTTATGAAAATGATTACACCTACAAACTATGCTTTAAAACAATGTGAATAATATGGACACACTGGAAAAAATAAGTGAAATTTTATCAATATTATGCTTCAGTTTATCATTTACACAGGTACTTAAAAATGTACAGATCACAGTGGATCAACAAATACACAAAACATTCAATAGCAGATAATAATAGTTTATTTAGTTTTCTTGTGTCAGACACATAATCAGTTAATCATACCTGACATTTTTCTGCGGTAAACTTCCGTCTTTGTCAGAGGTGTCACAAGGTGTTGTGCGACATGTCACACAATACAAAAGAAAACTAAATAAACTACAAGAACAGACTCTATGAACCTTGTTGGATTAACAGATAATAATATTGTTAAAATTGCACTTCTCTTAAGACATTTCAGGTTGTTCATATTTCCTCACATTATTCACATGTTTTGCAAAATTTTACTTTGTTTTGGTGTAAATACATGAAAATATTGACAGAGTTGTGAGTATTTATTAGATATTATGATAGCATTTTACCAATTGGACCCAGCTGAAATTGAATTAGTCTGTTTATGACCCCTGAACTAAAATGATTGTTAATATCTTAGTTTAATTTTAGGGCTGGACTGGACCTTTTGGCAGGCCGGATTTGGCCCCCGGGCCCCATGTTTGACACCCCTGCTGTAGAGAGATATGAAAGACTGGGAATGACGTGCAGTAAAGAACCTGGACTGAAAGTGTGATACGGATGTGTGGGATGTGCTCTATCAGATGAGCCTGGGATTTAGATGTTTTAATACATGACAAATTTCATCATGTGCATTCATTCATTTTCTGGACCTGCTTTATCCTCACTAGGGTCACGGGGGTCGCTGGAGTCTATCCTAGCTATACTTATGGGCGGGGTACACCCTGGACATGTCACCAGTTCATCGCAGGGCTGAACATATAGAGACAAACGATCATTCTCACATTCACAGCTATGGACGAATTAGGTTAACCGATGAACCTATCAGTGCATGCCTTAGTGGGAGGAGAGAACGCACGCAGACAGGGGAAACTCCACACACAAAGGTCCTACCATCATCTGGTCTTGGAATCGAACCCACCTTCTTACTATGAGGCTCGTGTTGCCCATGTGTGCATGTTTCAATCAAAACATCGTCATTCTTTCTTGTACTCAGTGCTGTAAATCGACCTAAATAACTTCTATCCCTTTTACAGGATGGTACAGGACTGTGTCAGAAGCATCTACAGCTTGGTTTTGTGAGACTAGTGTTTCTCTGCACTCACCCAGGTGAGCCACCCTGGCCAGCCGTGGGTCAAAGCCGACCTGCTGCACTTTGTCGGTTCGAGCAAGAAAGAAGTTAATGACGCCGTCTGTGACCACACAGTTGGGGAAACCTTGGATGACATGATGAAAACCTCTTCTCATGTGTAGACAGTCACCATCCTCCTCACCAGGCTCAATGGAAATGGTCTGTCTGTAGGTGGCAGTGTAACCTGTGGCTTCCCGCACTGCACCGCCCACCTGAACACACAAACACACGATGACATCACTCAAATGCACGTCACAAAATAAACAAAACGCATGCTTTACACATTTATCCCCACCAGATCCAATGTGGTCCTCTCTAAAACATCCACAAGCTTCTCCAGTTTGGTGTTTGCTGTGAAGATGAAGTCGTCGTCCACCCACAGCACATACTTCGTTGTCACCTGGGAAACGGCCAAGTTTCGTCCAGCAAACCAGCCCTAGAGACATGACACTGACTTTCAGTTTCAGAAACACTCAACAGCGATGATATGAAACCAACAGACTGCATCCTGCTCATCCTTACCTTTCCAAACGGCATGATGTAATGTTCGATGTAAGGCCCAGAGATGGTTTTAGGGTTTTCACTGTCATCAGCAATTACTATGGTGACAGTAGGATAGTATCTCCTCACACTGTCAATAAGATCTTGAAGCTTATCATAACGCAGGAACGTCTTGGTAGCTATGGTAACAAGGGCACTGACATTGTAGTCTGTGGAAAACAGTTATCAGAGGTAAAAGAGTTGATTTTCAGCCATTTCTGGTCTTTAGAAGCAATAATAAAGACTTATAATAATGGAAAAATGTTTTTAAACATCATTAAAATTTTTCACAATGTCAGATATTATGAAATATCTGCAGTTAAATCTTTTTTTGTAATTCTAAAGGTATGGCTGCATCAGAGAGACACACAAACAAATGTAAATATTATTTGTTAGTTTATGTTAACAAGAAAAAAAAATAAATTCTTGACAGCTCTAGGTGTGTTTCATTATCTTGCTGATACTACATCCAGTTTTGACCTTGAATAGAACAATACTTTGTATGACTTAAGTGATTCTTAACACAATATATTACAAATGCATGGAGTGTCCAGAAACGTTTTTTCCACCAGTGTAACTCGACTGTGATTCTGAAGTGTTTTACCTCCTTTAGATCCTGTGTTGTACAGTTTGGGTGTTACACCATGACGGATCTTGATAATGAATGTGGCTTGATGCCTCTCTGTCTCAAACTGCACTGCAAGACACAACGTAAACTATTTTTAATAATATATATATATTTTTTTTTACCTTTACTCAGCTGTGGTTGAACACTCATACTTTAGATACTGAGATTATCTGCAGCTGCTTCAAACATACAAACATATGAGCACTGCAGTGAACAGCCCCCACACCCTAAGACAAAACTGTAATGGACTGAAAAAGGAAACAATAAAAAACAAGCACAATCAACAATAAACAAGCTGTGATAATGGACTTATGGATCATACACTGAGAAGCATCTCTTCATCTCTCCTCACTTGGAATCTGACTGCACTTCCAAACATTTCCTTTACTTAACAGCAACTGAGTCCAAGAAAAGCATTTGTTTGGAAGACAACAGTAATGGTGTATTCCTTTAAGCAGATGGGAGTTTTGCTTTCTAAACTTCTGTAGCTGTATTCTTTTATTTTCAAACTCACTGATCAATTATGTGCAAAATAGAACACTAAGGTCATCCAACGCAGGGTTACTAGTGACTACCAGA
>JAPSES010000211.1:11046110-11068152 GCA_029822895.1 Maxillicosta whitleyi | reverse complement strand
TAATAACAAATGTCCACCAGATGGCGACTCATGTTTTCTCATATAGTCCATGGACTTCAGAATCTTAAAATGCTGTCTAAATAAATGAGGGACTAAGTGCAACCCCCCCCCCCTTTGCACTTGGCGGAGGTCTGCGCTCTACTGAGTGCCATTCTAGTTCTTTATATGACAGAAAGAATATATGCAAATACAAACTATAAAAAATACCATCAGACTAAAATTCCCATTACACGTTACCTATCGTTGACTGGAACTAATCTATATAATGCTTGTTTGATAACCTATAACTGGAGCTGGTAACAGGTTAGTGGTTGCTAACTATACCTAAAGCTATACCGAGGATATACTAATTAGTGACTTGTTTGCAGCCTATATTTTTTGTTTATCTGATGAATGCATTAGTATGATAGTTATCAAAATAATTTACAGATTAATCGATTGCAGTTACAGCCCTACAGTGTAATATTGATATTTAACAAATTCATTCCACAGGCCAAATTAGACCCTTTGGCAGACCAATTTTGGTCCACAGGCCGTATATTTGGCACCACTATAGGCTAAACTGTAGGACAACACAACCTCAGCTTCAGAATATCTTCATTATACTCTGACATTATGAGCAGTCGCTAAATTAGACACACATCAGGCTGTTGGACAAAATAAACAGCCAGTGTTCATAGCAACATATGTATACTTCAATGAAACCCACATTACCATGACTCAAAAATGTAGTTTTTTTGGGGGGATTTACAGTCACTGGTCACATATTTTGGTAAGTCATCATCATAACTTCCTTTGTTACTAAAACAGGCCTGTTGTGTTAATATGGAGTCTCCTTGGCTGGTTATGTAATAGGATTATCTTATGTTGCAACACAAAGTACTGAAACTAAATGTACTGGTGATGACTAGTGTGCTGTTAGTCATAAAGCTATGGAAAGTAACAGAAAATAGATTTTTATTATTTATATAAGATAAGATAAGATGTGTTTACAGCAACAATATACAAAAACAATGGCAGAAAGACAAGTAGAAACATTTGAGAATGAAACAGGGTATGTAAAGGAGAATGTGGTATTTATTTACTTGTTGTGTACATAAATATATATTATTTACATATTGCAGTATAATTGCACATGATGTTATTTAACAAAACACACAATTTTAACACACATATACAGCGAAACATACAAAATCATCAGTCCATGTAACATGTATTGTTATGTACAAGAAGCAGTTTAATGTACTAAAAGTGATTTATATTATTATTATATATATTATATTCTCATCTAAATAAATATGACCATTTTTAATCACAGGACTGAATAACAACATCTACCTTTATTTTAAGGCTGTGCAATAAACAATTGTGACATTAACTGTTACAAAAATATGTTTGTTTTTTAGATTGTAATCATTTGTTTGTTGCCATATGCATTTTTCTTAAAATGCTTCCAAATATTTCAGTGTTTTGGTGTACTTGTATATTTTCATGTTGAACAAATATCGTTTTTTGCAACTAACAGTCTTTTGTCACTACTTTCATCATGTTTCATTGTTGAGTGATTTAAAGCGACAAATACACATGTGGTTTATTTCACTTTCACTTGTGGCCTAAAATCAAACTTCACCTGAAAAGATCTAATACTTCTCATTTAGTTTTCTTTTTTGTCAGACACTTAGTCAGTTTTTCATACCTGACATGTTTCGTTGTTACAGGTCAGGTATGAAAAACTGAGTACGTGTCTGACAAAAAAAGAAACTAAATGAACTGTAAAAATGAAGAGCTCTTTTCCAAAACGCTATATATCTATTTTCAAAAATTTAATGTTTTTATTGTTTTTCTCTGTCAATATCACTGAAATCTATGTTATAATGTTTAAAATTGTTATGGAAATAGAAGATAACATTAACCTAGTTCCAATTTTCCTGATGCTATCTAAAAATCAGGTTATAAAAAATAAAATTAATAATAATTAAATGGCTTTTATAGCGTTTTGGAAAAGAGTTCTTCAAATATAGAGACAAATTTTTTTTGGATTAGATCTGATACTTATTAATACTGTAACATTTTTTTTCTTGCCTCATATTCTATGTTATTTCCATATGTAGTAAAAGAGGACATGAAGGTAGTCGGTATGAGAGAAGAGGATGCAGACGATAGGGTTAGATGTTGGCAACTGATTCGCTGTGGTGACCCCCTGAAGGGAAAAGCTGAAAGGAGGAGAAGAAGAAGATTCTATCTTATTCCCTTGTCTTTTCTTTGGCCAGTGTCCTTGCACAGACTGGTTGGCAGTAGTTGAATGAAGGCCGCACTTCATCCTTTATTGTCATACATTGTTTATAGGAAGAAATGCCAGTTGGATTTCCATTACAGGAAATCAGCGTGACCACCAGGAGGTGAAGGGTGCCACGGCCTTGGTGAGCAGTACATGGTAGGCCTGTCGAAACTGTCGATTCATTACAGCGTAGAGCACAGGGTTAATGCAGCTGTTGAGCCAGGTGAGATTTGCACAGAACATGTGCAGAACCTGTGGGGCACGGTTCTGTTTGTCGGCTATGTTGAGTAAAATAAATGGCGCGAAGCAGAAAACAAAACACAGGAAAACAGTGAAACACATGCGTGTGACACGTTTGAATTCGCTATTGTCTCCTGGAGCTGCAGAGTCAGATGAAGATGGTGCAGATGTAGGAGTGGAAGAGACAACGACAGGCTGAGGCTTATTGGTTGGTGGTGAATGTGTGGACTTGGAGACACCCTGGTTTGATTGTGTAGAATTATCACAGGAGATTTCATTTGTGTTTGAAGTCTCTTCCACATGGCTGCTCATGTCACAGCTGCACGTGTTGACTGTACCACTTTCCATGCCGCTGTCATCTGTGCCATGTGTCAAAGTTGGTTTCTTCTTGGACGACCTGCGGCTGAGCCTGTAGCGGAGAAGAGCCTGTGATGCGATCCTAACACGTCTGTAAATGAGGAGGTAGAACACGCCAACGCAGCCCAGGCCAACAAAAAAGTAGAAGAAGAGCAGGATGGTGCTGTAGGGGCGACCTCTGGTACGATGGAAGCTGCATGTACACACCTGTGGCACAAATACAAAAACAGGCCAAAGTGGGCCAAAGCTGGTCAGGCCTAGCGCCCATGCTGAGACCAGGAGTAAAACGATGCCACGATCAGAGAAGACCCGGTCGAACACAGTCCTCTTTGTCACCAGGAGGTATCGGCCCACCGCTAGCAGGCATAGAGTGATGATGGAGACCGAGTTGGAGAGGAAGAGGAGCAGGCCGAAGGTGCTGCACCACAGTGAACCGCTGCGCCATCGGAGGTGCAGGTAAGAGTCGACTGAGATGGGCTGAAGGATGGTGCAGTACAGGAGGTCGGCCACAGCCAGGTTCACAATCAGCAGATTGAAGCGAGTCCTCAGTCGTGTGTCTGAGATGAAGGCTAGAACCGTCATCATGTTCCCCACAGTGCCAGTGATGGTCACCATACACCCCCACACCACAGCGAAGTACCGGTATCCTTCCACCGAAGGGCTGTAGCAGGAGAACGGGTCCTCCTCTGTTTGGTTGGTGTAGTTCAGCAGCATTTTGTGAACTAACACAAATGACAATGTGGGTCAAACAGTTAAAATGTCATCAGAGAAAGTGAATTCATCCCTTTCCTGTGTGTGGTGTCCACAGTGTGAGGGAAAAAGGAACTGAACGGCATTTCAAAACAGAAACATTTTATACTTTGTTTTAGAATTCTTTAAAAAAAAAAAAAAGCTATAATTGACAAAACACTCTGGGTACAATTTTCACAGTAAGAAAAAATGGCTTTTAAAATAACGTAAAATAACAAGTAAATGTAAGAACTAATTAGGACAAAAATGATCAGTTCTTACATTTATGAATATATTTGTAGTTATTGTTGCTTAAACTCCTATAAAATGTAGGAAATGACTTTACATTTAAAGCAGGCAAACATTTGTTCTGATTAAACTGAACAGAAAACATATCAGTGACAGTTTCTCACCTTGGAGCTGACAGATGCTGCTGGTCTGTTGCGTTGTATGACAGTGATCTGATGTGCACAGTGACTGACTTCCTGTAGGCACTTCGTTATATCTGCCCCTAATGTTGCTTAAGCGTCTTTGATACAATGAAACGATATGAAGCAGGGTTTTTCCGCTTCATGTCTAAATTCAGGAAGAGTGAAGGTTTTTTTTGTAATGGAAAAATTGTATCACGTTTTACAACCAATAGACAATATTGTGTTATATAATCTATAGTGACTAATCATGTAGGTATTTATTATTATTATTATTATTATTAACCTTTATTTAACCAGGAAAGTCCCATTGAGATTAAAAACCTCTTTTTCAAGGGAGTCAAGTTACATATACAATATTACAACACATGTTACAATTAAAAAAACATACTGAAATTACAAAAAACAGTTGTTGTTGTTATTATTACAGTCCAAAGACAACATATTCTAATAACTACTTTGCTGGAAAATCTAAATCATGAAATTTAACAACTTAAACAGCTAAATTAGGATTCAATGTTATCATAGATCAAGTGAGATATGATTTACTCACTATTCCTTATGACTTTAAACTGACTTTTTTCATTCAAATATTTCAGCAAATACTCAACAAAGGAAACATAAAATCACTATGTTAGAAACATTGAACATTGAAATGCAGCTACACTTCGCTGCTGTTTGTGACACAGCTGTAGAAAGGAAATAAGGTCATGTTTGTGGTCAGGTTAGTTTTTTGTTAACAGGTCTTAATGTTTTTTTTTTTTTTTTTTTTTAATTGTGGTAGCATAACCAGCAACATAATGTCAGTGCTGAAACGTACACCTAAATATTTTCAGTTAAGTGATACCACACTTTAATGAAAAGTCTATTGATTCTTCTTACTTCCTCACCTCTAGCTTTATAGTGGTTTAATAATTATTGAGAGGAGGTTGTGTGTGGCTCAACATCCTCCCTGCAAACAAGAGTAACAGTATCAGATACAATGAGGATGAGGAAGGGCAACAAAGGACACCAAGAATAATGCCCAGTTTTAAAGGTGTATAAAACACATTTTGGATGCACAGGGTGTCAGTTAGGTCAATTATGTTGATTTTCATTATGTATTTATTTTTTGTTTTTTGAGAAGATCCTGCATAATAATGGAGCAACTGCAAATAATATAAAAAAATAAAAGGATAAATTTGAGATATTTAGGAGTACAAAAAAATGTACATGAGATTTTAATCAAAGAAGGATGGACAAACTCACACCTCCTGAAATGATCTCCAGTCAACTCAACAAAATTGTTGGAAAAGGTGAACATCAGTTCAATAACCTTTACTGTCATTACTTAAAAAAGGATGTTCAATGATTTCTTCAACATAGGAAAAAGGAAACCATGACAAATACTGTGCATCAACAGCAAAAACTTTGAAAGAAGAAGGAATTCTTGTATTGATATGTAGGAAAGATAGGGTTATTTAAGCTTGATAAGTAAGTCAATAATAATAACTGAAATGAATTAATCTTCTAAACCTGCTTTATCCTCACTATGGTCAAGGGGGGGAGTTCATCGCAGGGCTTGCATCCAACTAATTACTCCTATAGTCACACCTATGGGCAATTTTTAATTTTTTTTTTTTTTTTTGACCAATGAACTTCAGTGCATGTCTTTGGATGGTGGGAGGGGCAGAACCCATGCAAACACAGGGAGTACATGGTCCTCACAGAAAGGCCGTGAGTGGAAATCAAACCTTCTTGGTGTGAGGCGACAGTGCTATCCACAGCACCGCCATGTCATCCTGTAACTGAAATGTGAAAATAAATTCATAAAAAATAATGGAAGGATAGAACATGTAAATGCATCATTAAAACCAAGCATGAACATAAATCAACATCTTGTTCACAAATATACTTATAAAGTCCAGGTGTGGTTATGTTGAAGTAGATCTGTTCTTTTTGTGAGTCACATAACATTATGTAATCACATCATCACAGTACTGCATCACTTTTACAACCAAATACCTTTGTGATTTATTGTTAATGTCATATATTGTTACATCTGAGAAAGAAAATGAAAAAAAAAAATGTCAAAGAATTCATAAATTTCCAAACATGGCTTACAAACAGAGACTTAGTTTTAATGGTTTATATAGATAATTTTGTTATAATTTAACAATAAGGAAGCCCCGACATTAATCATTTCTCATTTTTCATAATCTACATGTACAGTAATGTTTGAATACATTTCTCCTAGATAACAGTGAATATATTTGTCGACATTTTCTCTTTATTGCAGTTTACAAGAAAAATTAGCAGGAGTGCTCAAAGTATTGCTACAGTTTCCATTTCCTAAAGCTTCCCTCTAATGTTTTTCACAAATCGTCACGACAGTCTTATCAGGATACTTCATGTAGGTAGAACATACTCATCTAATGTCTAACTACAAAAAAATGTTAAGTTTATTTTGCATACAATTACTCATCTGTGTGTGTGTGTGTGTGTGTGTGTGTGTGTGTGGTCCTTTTCCTTCTGTAACATACAGTAATGCTGGTGTCTGTCGTCCCACTGTTCACACTTCTGGTATGGGATCATGTTTAATTAAATGTGCACATAATGCAAATACCTGCTGTTAAACTCATAAGTCGTTCATCTTCCTGCTGCGCTCACAGTGTTGATACTGTTATTATTGTTATTCCATTAAGACACTGAAAGCTCTTTGTCTTGTGCAATAAGGTGCAGACGAAAAAAACAAAACAATAAGTCTTTGTTTGAGTGTATTTTAGGTCAATTACATGAAGACTTCTCACCACATAACTTGTATCTATGTGCTTTTTCAGACACTCTTCTACACACAGATTCACATGGTAGGTATCAGGGGCAAATGTTGGGAATCACTGGGGGTGAGGGTGGCATTCAACTACAGACGATTACATCAGGACTTTCACTTAGAAAACTACTAAGAAATTTCCATCACTATTTTCTGATTTTGCCCAGCATTTTGCTGTTTTTTACACAGACTTTGCAGGTTAACACTGATGGCTTCATACCACTCTACATACAGTTACTTTTATTACAGCTTCCTCTTTGTCAAAGTGTTAAGACGTAATGTAATTTCTGCCATTTGCTGTTCCTCTTTCACTTCCTGTTCCTTGTTTCTGTCCGACAGAGGTAAATATAGACCAGGTTGGCCACCTATGCAAATCTAAACATACAGTACAGAGAAATGTCTGAACCAGTACTGCAGTGTTCAGTACCTTATTGTCTTTATAGGCCACAAAAACAAAACATTACAGTGGTACAGTCCACTATAGTGTGACAGCTACAGTATGATACCAGCTAACATCAGAGGCAACTACTTTATCTAACCCAGCAGGCATGTTTTGATAACGGTGGTGCTTTGAATATGTCATGAGTCCTTTGCAGAGATGAAAAAAAACACAAGAGAGGTAGGGTTTTGATTCAGGTACAGTGGATCATGTGTTAGAGGAAGATATTTAGTCACTTGAAGGATGCTGAAAGATGTCCATGCTGGATGGAGATTTGTTTTTACTCTTCGAAGTATCTGCAGAGTCCATCTGTTGATTGGCAGATGTTGAAGTGATGAAGGGAAACTGAGAAGGATGGAAACATATACAGTCTCGTCAGAGTTTCTTCCATTATCTCCAGTTCTCCCTGTTATAACAGCCCTGGTCTGCAGTTCCCGTATGAACCATAACGAGTTGTAAATGCGCATTTTATTGTAGTGAAACAGCAGCTGGAGTCACATCAGTCTGTGGTTTTGGCTCTTGATGGAACGTTGTTGCAGGCCTCCGCTTCACAGTGTGCTTCTTCCTGATTCGTCCTCATTCTTTCACCGTTAGTACGGTGTGAAGAGGATTGGGCCATGCGTGGTGCGGATGGGCCCTGGGGCGGGCCTCAGCAGGCTGAGGGGTGTTCCCTGTAGGAGGTGGTGATGGGCATGAGGATGGGTGGTCGGGCCAGGAGGACGTAGCGCCAACTGATTTGAGGAGGCTGCCGCCGCCATGGCTGCAGCCATGGCCAGAGGGTTTGGTAGCAGTCCGGCTCCAAGTGTTTTTGGAAGTTCCTTTGAGAAAATCAAGAAACATTGTAAGAAAATCTGACACATTAATAGTAATTAGTTGGTTTCTCTGGTCATTAACTTACAAAACAAACACAAATGTACTTCATTACATTTTATAAAAAGAGGTACAAATGAAAACCTTGATTAATATATTCTATCTAGCATACTCTATCTATGCTCTATACTAAATTACATTTATCTAACATATGCTCACATTGTCATAATAAGTTTTTTGTTAAAAAATATTACAATTTCACAGTAACAATACTCTGACTTCCATCACACTATTCTGATATTCTCAAAAATGATTATACGGCCCAGTTTAAAAGATAAAAAGGCAACCAAATGCAATAAATTACAATCTATAACATATTAAAATGACAATAAAATAACTTTTAATTACATGTCAAAAGTAACCTTGACAACACCGCATTAAGAAAAACAAAAGTAAAATCTTTCTGAGCACATATGGACAATATTAACAATATGAGATAAACTGAAGCTCTACCATAAAGTCTGTGCGCTTCTTGTGCCGACTGAGAAGAGGATTTGGTTTTCCTGCAACTCCATCCCGATGCCTCCGGCTCGATATATGCTGAAACGTAAAATAAAAATGAGCGCACACTGTATTTTGCATGAAATAAATTAACCCCCGGTGTTTTTGTGTCTCTCTCACCTGTTTGAGCTGCAGTTCTGAGTTGACTCTGACGTTGCAGATCTCACAGTGGAAGGTGCGTTCCTGAGTGTTAGGGTCAGAGGTCAGCTCTCCTCCCTGGTCCGGACTGGGTTTAGGACCCAGACGTGGGTACGCTTTAATAGGTCCCAGTCCACTTCGAGCTTCCAGAATCGTTTTGTGTTTGGTACCTAAGAATGTCAAAAAGAAAGAAAAAGAAAGGGACGGTTTCATGAGGAGATTAATAGAGGGCATGTTACTGTGTTTGGATCCAAAAAGCTGAGAATGTTTTTGTCTCAAATATTAAGAAGAAATGCTGAACTGCAGCTTTGAAAGCACCACTGTTAAAGTGCTGTACTGTAGGGTCATGGATCCTGTGCACATACAGATGTATACAGAAAACAAAATCTAAAACTACTAAACGAGGTAAGACCATCCTCAGCCACATAAGACAAAATAAAATGCTCAGCAGTGAATAATAATATGACTTCAGAAACTTCAGTGACCTTAAACATGGTTAAACTCCTGTGTTTTCTTTCACCCATATTGAAAATTTGGGACTAATTCTAAAAATACAGTATTGTTCATTTCCAAAGTTCATCCAGTTGATTTTGTTGGTGCACTTTTCCCTTTTTTTTATTTATTTATTTTTGATTTACTTTTTTTTTTTAAAATTTTGTTCATGGTTGTGCATTTCATCAGCATCCAATAACCATCAAGTGAATAACCATTTACACACCCATGCTTGAAAAGGAGGAGGAAGAAAATATATACTTATATTTCCTGTCCCCTTCAAAATAATAATACCTGTCCCCTTCAAAATAATAATACCCATAATGGTTAGGTCTACATCATCTAGCTATAAAGTCATACTCTATAAAGTCAGACAAACCAAACTAAATATATCCAAAGCTAATACAAAATGAATTCAAAACCAAGTGCAAAACTGCATGTCCAGGAAGTACAAAACATAGGTAAGAATATACCTGATGAAATGATGCAAAACCATTATTAAACCAAAATAAGTAAATAAAGATGTCACATGATACAATACAGATATGAAGCATTAAAATTCATATTTCTCATGGATCCACAGTTTGAGTGTGAACCTCTGCACAGACCTTATTCTGCTCAGATGACAGTGACTGAACATTACAAATATACACATTTTTGAGTGGAGAGGTACTTCAGATCAGGACAGGTTACAGTTGTTTATCTCATAATAGTGGCAGAACGTGGTATGAGTGAGTCAACCCACTTTGCATCAAAGGCAGTTTTTATGAACTTGCAGATCTGACCACTAAGTGGCAGTGATGGGCTTTAGGAATCACTCTCGAGAGCTATGCGTCAGGTTTACTGAGGAATTAAAAGGTAATTTGGGGATCGTATCTGTGAAAATAACAACAGTGTATTTATCTTAATTGTAATGGAGATAAAGTAACTGTCAGAAATTTATGCTGACACACAATTCAATTATATGTTCAAGAAATGAAAGATGCATATACAAACTAATGCAGACACCACTAAGTGGCAGTAATGCATGTGAGATGCAGTAAAAAAAAAAAAAAAAAAAAAAAAAAAGCAGAATTCCTTCACCAGACCTCTGCGTCAAATGCTTTTTCTCTGTTCAAAGCTGCTTCTGATTTCATCTTCTGTGGCTTTATGTACTTCTGAATAAACTCACTCCGAGTTTTTTTTAATTCCATGGTTGAAGGATAATGAGCATTTCATATTCTATAGAGTCTAAATCCCCTCAAGGCAAATTTGTGACATGTGATATTGACTGAAATAAATAAATAAATAAATAAATAACATGATTCTGAAGTAGCCGTACCTTTGTTATGGGCCTCCAGTTGTGAGAGGGAATTAACTGCTACTTTGCACAGGGAGCAGTAGAGAAGCTTCTTGGCTTTTTCCTCCTCTGACTCTCCAGAAGATGGACTGGGTGCTGGGGATGGGGTGTCAGAAAGCCCGGCCGCTGCTGAATCTGCAGAGGGGGCACTGAGGGCCGTGGAGGGTGAAGGAGAGGAGGGCAAAGGTGTGTTGACCGAGGGCAGGAGGGGACACTCTGCATCCGCTGAGCTCAGTGTGGGTGTTGGAAGGCGGGTGGGGGTCAGAGGTGACTCATTAGAGCTGGGAGAGGATTGGGTGTCATCTGTAACCAGCACAAAGTTTTCAGGTTAATGAATAATTTGTGACACGAACAACAGTGATGATGATGACGAGGATGATGATGATGATGAGGATGATGATGATGAATGTGTGACAGTAATGACAGTGCTTTTCCAGCTCTGGTGCTTGTGTTTCTGTCCTGATGAGGTTGAACACACAGCTGTGACAGACCATCTTCTCCGCCTATAGTGTGATCTGTGAGCTAAACGGGCTTAGGAAACACTGGACCTACATTTATACCACTCCTACTTTTTCTCAGTATTTAACCAGTCGTCAGTAAAACTGACTGAATAGTAAAAAAAAAAAAAAAAAAATTCTGAATGTGAAAAATAAAATGCATATCAGGAATTTTAATCTACTAACAGAAGTAAACTGGATATTAGTCACATACACAGTTGGAGATAATGATTTCTGAACGTCAGTGTCACATTTACATTTTAAATATCAACGTAAAAACCATTGTGGGACTGTACAACACAACAGCGTAACCCTGTCCTGTTTGTGTCCCATGTACTGTCTGACTTTTTGCAGTTTTCTCTTTCAGTTTTCTTCTTGCTTGTTTTGTAGTATTTATCTGCACATTTACGCATGTACACTTTCTTTATTGCACTTTATTGTTGCTGCCTTGAGCATTGAATTTCCCTGTTGTAGGATTATTAATATGTAATCTAATCTAATCAAATCTGATTTAATCTAATACTATTGTCATAATTACATGACAAAGACAAAAACTAGAAGACATATGCATATAAAAATAGTTTCACAGATGGACAAATTCTGATTTTGACAAACTAAGGCAACATGGTAAAATAATTTAAACATAAAATACAAAAAAAAGAGGGGCTGGAGCCTATCTCAGCAACTATGGGCGGAAGGCGGGGTACACCCTGGATGAGCCGCCAGTTCATCGCAGACAAAGAGAAAATAAATATACATATAATTTTGTCAAAATGAATATATTGTTTCAAAGGTAGGTGTTTTTCTCTGTTTCTACAAACAATCCTGGATCTAAGATGAACCAGAGTCTGTTTAAGCCACGAGGAATTAAAGTTATGAATGTAAATTAATGTCTTGAAGGGTAAAGAGAGTGTTTTAATCACTGTATAAGTCAAAATCAAAACTTCTACACATCAAATAATTTAATCCATGAAGCTGTCGCTGCATTTCTCAGATAACACCAGGGCACTATATCTCTCTCTCTCTACGTAGTTTCTGTCCCATCACTTCACACAACAACTGTGCAATATCATATGTCACAGGTGATGCTCACCCTGCTTATTAGGATCAGGCGACGGGCTGGATGGCGACGGGCCGGATGGGGAGGGTGATGCAGTCGGGGGAGGGGGCTGCTTGTCTCCATCTTGAAGACGAGCAGTCTTGGTTGTCTCGATTCCCTTCACTCGCCGAGCATGTCGGTTCCCCTTATAGTGGGCCTCAGCCTGGCTCTACAAAAACACAAGACATATGAAAGCTTTATACTGGATATCAATTTAAAAATAAATAAATATTGACTTTTGTTCACATGCTATGCACATGCAGATGCATTTTATGTCCCTTTTTTCTTGTCAGTCAGGGGTAAATGTGTCATTTAAAAGTCCCATATATATTGAAAACCCAGTAAATAGTCTGCACTACATTTCCAGCTCCCTGTTTTTTGGTGCAGTACAGCAGTGCTCAGCTGATGGTTTGTGGGTCTGATGGACTGATGAGCCTGTCAGAGAAGATTAGCCTCCAGAATATTCTCTCCTTCCTCCAGTACCAGTGTAATCACTGCACTGGCCTGCTGAGTTGATGATCATTATTGAGTGGTGGGATTATCTAAAACATGCTGTTTAGTGACAAGTGACAGTTGATGCTGAGGAAATAGAGCGAATCAAGAAGAGTCTGTGTCCGTGTCATGAGTGTAAGATCCTGCTTAAGAGCAACCATTAGACTCTGAATGTGAAGAGTTATCGAAGCTGCTGTGACAGTAGGTTCACTGTTTGGGTTGCACTTCATCATAGTTTTAATTGTATCAATTTTGTCACTTTGAAATGACAAAAATGGATTGAATGGTATTGAAAGTGAAATCAATATTAAATTTCAAGTCTAGTATTAATGTTAACATATATGGAGAGATTTGCCACTGTATGGCTATGAGAACTGTTGTAGATATAGACAATTAGAGTCAAAACCCCTGTTTATACACACATTATACTTTGTTTAATCATATCACAAGTTGAGCATAATAAAAAGAAGTATAAACAATTACCAACACACTTATTATTATGCACTACACTGATCCTCCTACCAGTATTTTATGGCACATGCTAGACTGACAATGTCATTGTAAAAACTATTCTTTTTTTTTTTTTTTTCTTGTCTTGTCCAGCATCATAACAGCAGAATGGTCGTCTGACTGCTTTTTGAAGCAGAGCAAATTTGCTTTGCCAAGGGAAACTTCATGAAGTGTATGATACTCCCCTGTTACTGTCTTTATTATGAGCTTTTTTGAACCACATTTTGATGTTAGAACTGACATGAAGAGAGGGGGGAGGAGAAGAGAAGGAGAGAGTGAAGGGGGGAGGGGGAAAGAGGTGGAGAAGACCCTCACAATAGAATATGAACAATACCAACAACACCAACCATCGTGATAATTATAATGGGAACAATATCTAGAACCAGAACTGAGTAGACAGGACAAAGAAAGAAATTACAATGAGATGAAGTAAATAACACCTGCTAAAGCAGATGAAAACATGAACAAAATGGCATAAACAACAACAGCACAAATAACATAAATAATACTAGTTACACATCTGTACAACAGCAGTTAATGACAAATCTGCTGTGACGGAGTGCATGCATCAAAGTAAAGTAAAGCGGACAGGTCAAAAACACTGAGGTGAACACCAAAAAAGTATTCTCAATCAACTCGATTCTTGATAATATAATGCTAAAAGAATTTTCAAAAATGCATTAACACCAATATATAGCTGAACAAAACAGACACACTAAAATGTACCAGGGTGGAGAAAAAAGGAACATGCTCAAAAATATAGAATGATTAAAAAAAAAAGGAAAAAAAAGATGCAATGCTATGTAAAAAAGTGACTAGTGATAAACCGCTGTACAGACCAGAAAGAAGTCAGGGAAAAACAGCTCCATACATGCAGTGTGAGTAGAAAAAAGATGGAGTAGATATGAAGGTGATGAAATGAAGGCTGGCCTATAGTGTGAAGAGGTCCAATGGCTTTGGATGTGTATGACACTTCTAAACATTCTCGCTCCATATTCGTCTCATACTGACACTTGTCCAGGGTGTCACATTTCGACACAAAGTGTACTGATACAGTGTCAGTTTTCAAGCATGAGCTCATACGAAATAATGTTTGTCTAAAATCTCAAATGCCACGTTTATGGTTTGGTTATGTTATGGCACAAAAACTACTCCAATAAAAAGGTTCAAATTAGGGTTGTAACCATCAAAACAACCTCCCACTGACGTTTGTGCCTCTTTGGCTACCTGTCACCTGCCATATGTCATCAGTGATGTATAAGAACACTGACTTCTATCTGGTACTGAAAACAGATGCTGACGTCTCCAGTGTCAGTATACGATGACTTTAGAATGAGAACAGGCCCGACAATCAATCGTCAACTAAAATTTTACCAGTTACTGCCCTAGCAAGGCTGTAACCATCACTGCAGGTTGTACTGAACCTCAAAAATGAAGGGCTGATGTATGATCGTGACATTTGGAATAACCTGCATATATATCTGTTCTTGGAACATGTTGTTTTGAGTGTGTGTGAAATAAATCTGGCGTGTGTCTGGTGACAGAGATAATAACAGCACCTTCTGAACTTCTACAGGACTGTCGTAGGCAGTAATACAATCTCAACACAAGTGGTTAGATGGGCTCTGTGGAGACACATGATGGACACAGGTGTGAACGATGATGTGTCTGTTGGTCCACAGGGACTTAGATATGATTAGAATTAGACTGTGATTCTCATCAATTAAAATCTCTGGACTCCTGTCCAGCCTGTCATGCTACACCACATCCAGCATCTCTATCCGCACAGCCGTACTTTATTACAGAAATCCACTCTACTTTCTGCACCAGGAGGATCTGGCAGAAAAGATACGGGACCTGGAAACTGTTCAAGATACACATGTGCATGTTCGTATCAAATGAAATCAAAAGCACCAAGTGAGGTGTTGAGGCACAAATATAGTTCCTGTGTAGTAATACAAGACAGTGTGTGTGACTTTATGTGCATGTGTATGCACAAGCATCAACCTGCAGGGATTAAATGGGTTTCACTGAGTCAATATCCAGGCCGAGAGACCTGCGTAAAACGTAAGACAGGTACATGTTAGGGGCACCGCAGGGTGGGATGCTTCCCAGAGCCAAAGAGACCACTGGGACGTGTGGGATGCCTCTTTAAGCTGCAGGTATTAACTGCCAATGATAGTTACACATATAACCCTCATCCTGATTGGTGATGACAGAAAGGCAGATATAGCTCTGCCAGTGTAACACAACTCCTCTGGCTGCTGCTCCCCAAAGCCCTGCAATTAGACAAGGAGCTGAATCCCTACAAGTCCTCGAACAACTGACAGCAGAGAGCACAGAAGAGAGAAACACTCAATGCTCCTTCTGTTGCACTACATCCCCCTCTCTGCAACTCCAAATTGTTTTCAGACAGCTTGAGCTGTGATACTTTTGCTTTTCCGGTGACCTTCAGTGTCAGCCCCTAAAAAAATCAATGAAGGTCTGCTATCAATCCAAGCAGAAACAACTTGACATTCTTGAAAGTAGAGGTAAGAAAGTACAGCAGAAGACATAAAAGGATGTAAAGGGGATTTAGGCAACACATCGTTGGAGCTGAGAGAAAAAGTAAATATTTATTGAAAAAAACCATAAAGAATACATGGCATGGTAGGTGATTTGTAGTGTAAGAGGCTGTGAAAGGACCTATGGAAAGGCAGATTAAGATGAATGAAGGAGCAGAGATGGGCTTTAAGAGAGAGAAAATGAGAGCAAGTGAATGTCCCTGAAATCCTTTTTCTCTCTAAGCAGGATGTGCTTTGATGTTTTATCTATAAAGCGACAAAGGCACAGAAAGCAGAGAGAGCTGGTCTAGCAGCCAAATCTGCTGTACAGAGTGAAGGCAGCAGCGACAGGAAGAGGGGGTGGGAAGAAGCTGGAGAGGTGGAGAGGAGAAGAAGGAACAGATGATACAGTATACCCCACAGAGGGAGATGCAGAAACATGAAAACTGGAGGAAAAAATGGTGAGCAAACTAAGTTTTGAAGCTTAGACAGAAGCAATAAATGAACCATGGTTTCAGAGTGGTCCTGTGGAGATGCAGAGAGAGAGGTGTCCAGTATGGTACTGCAGTGGTGACGATGGCTAATGCAGCATGGTGTGACGTCAGCCTTGCAGCAGAGGGGCTGAACAGTGGAAGGCTAATCTGTCCTCTTTGGTCTAAAATGAATTGCATTGTTACAATTATAACATGTGGAGCTGTATTGTTGCAGCAGCGAGAAGCATGTGCTTGTGTGAGGCCGCCATCAATCAGTCTGTCTACTCCACTTTGTGCGTGCCGCCACAGTTGAGGATTTCCATTTAACACCTTCCAAAACAAGTGGTTTTAATAAATACTCTGGTAGCTAATGACCTGAAGAAGAGTTGATGAAAAATAATGAGTGTTTGTCTGCCTGTAAACCTGTGTGCAGCGCAGACAGCAGGAGTAAGCCAAGTGCAGTACTGTAAGCAGAGTGTTCCTTCATTATTAAAGAATGTCCACCGTGCTTTGAGCTCCCAGTCTCTCAGGTTACTGTGGAAAGTGCTGTAGAGCTGCAGCGGAGCAGATGCACTCCACGGCTCACAAGTGAAACAGCAGGCAGGGAAACAGGTGGCTGGGTGTAAGACATGTCATGGCCAGGGTTATTAAAGTTAACAAAAAAGACTCCAATTAAAACAACCACGAGACATTTTAGTTAAATAAAATGAATTAAAATTAAACAAATCAGTTTTCTAAAACACAAAAATGACATAAAAACTATGAAAATAGCCTGGGAGGTCTAGTCAGGTTTGTTTTCACATTAGACATGTACATTTTTGGTGTGTGGTTATTTGGTTTGTCTGTCCTGGAGTTTGGAAAGCAATGTTTGTTTGCTTTTTTACTGTCAAAAGCATAAAAATGAAACTCAGTAAAGGAATTTAAAGGCTGCAAAATGTAAACAGGGCACACTGAACATATAAAGTTAAAACTGCCATAAAATCATGCAATATACAATTATATAGAATAGACGCAATAGGCAGATTTCTTCTTTTTTGCTACAAAGTGTTTTACACAAAGACTAAACATTACTACTGCACAAGGCAAAACAACCCAATTAAAAAAAGAGTATTCTTAAATATAAGCACACTGTCGATGCAGGTACATAGAGCTGATATGCTTAACTGTAGTCCACGTTTAGGATTATATTACATGTGTGCGTAATGTACCGTAACACTGGATGCCACCTGCTATCAAACAAAAGATGAAGCAGCTTTTTCTAGAGTTTCATGAATGTAAATACTCATTTTACATAAATGAAAACACAACAGCTCTCATTTTCAAACATTATACATTAACGTAAAAATAATTCAAAACTCTATATCCTGTTACACATCCTTAATATTACACATTAACATTTTGTTTTTTAACTATCAAATTCTTTTATGGGTCAAGTAATGTTAATGGTTCATTACAAATAAAAAATAAAATGGCCATAAGGAAATTATATGGATTTAACAAGGACACGCAAATCGTATTTTATGCTATGCTTTCTTTCATTCTATTTAACCCTATAAAACCATTTGTATCATATTTGCTACACCAGGTTTTGAAACATCTATCTTAACAACAAGATCAATACTTGATCTTGACCAAACACCTGTTTGTTTGTTTTTTCCCCCAATATGGTCACTATCATTAAATTATCTATACACTTTTTGTAGGAAAAAAGGTATGTTAAGAAGAACATTTATATTATAAAAAATTTCAAATTAGCACATGTACTGAAACAATGCATAATTACTTGATAATTGATTATTTATAGTACAGTTAAATTGTGTTAAAAATGTGTGTATCAAATTTAACACTGCAGGTACATGAGGTGCTTTATAAAAACACCCAATATATCAAATGTAATGTAAAAATATATCATAAACAAAATGATATAGCAAAATGTTTTGATTGGATTTTGTTAAAAGATGTAAACAACTCAATTCCCTTCCAAAAAAATGTGACTTTTGTGACTAGTTTTTGATGGGTCAGGGTTTGCTGGGTTAATTGTTTGATTTTCATCATCTATAAATCTGGGTTTTCCTCAATATACTTCCAGTATAACTACATGAAAACAAAATTAAAACAAAATTAACCTAAAACAGTTCTTATACTTGCAGAGTAAAATGAACTGAAATTAAACTGAGAACAAAAAACCTAATTAAACGACTTAAGAAAAATGAAAAACTGTGAAAATTCCAGCTCTTTAATAACTCACTGCTCGCTGTTTGCCATAAGCCATGCACATGAACACATATTTTCATTCACAGACACATGCAGTATGTAAATGGGAACACACTGTAGTAAATAAAAGCCCCACTCATGTCGACCATGTGAGAACATGCAGTCTGAGCAGAGGAGATATCAGGGTGGATATAATTAAGTGGCCCCTCACAGAGAGAACAGGGCAGCATTGCACAAGTTTCAGATGACTCCCTGCCTGTGTCCTTTACACATCACTGCATTTAGAGTACAAGTATTTAGCGCTCCATCGCTGAAATATATGTATATTTTTAGCCAGACTTTTTGTTTGATTTCTGCATGTTGTAATATTTAGGTTAGAGGTTACAGTGTAGAACATAAACACTGGGTTTTCTCCATCCGTACAGTATTGACGAGGTAACACCGCCTGGATATTTAATTGCACTGTAAAACAAATTTGGCTCATTAAACAGCAGAAGAATTGAGTGTGAGCTTCCTTCCCGGGGGAATATTTGCAAGGACGTGCATATTTTTTGTTGATACAGTAAATGTACAGAGATGCTGCTGATTATGAGTTGTTTGTTTACTCTTTTTTTTTTTTTTTTCACAGTGAACTCAGACCATAAAATATACTCATGGGCGCTCAAACTAACCACGTCCATCATGTCATCCTGTAGCTAGTTTCAGCGTCCACATTATGAGTATTTTTTTTTTCCATTTTGACTTAACAGAACAGGCCTTTAAACAGGGACACTCAGCTCATTCTTCTAGTGTTTCCAACTTGTGCCCTCTTTTATTTCAGTCCGTCACTCTCCTCAAGAGGAAACTTTTCCTGTTTTTGTACATGGCTGCTCTTAGGATGAGTTAATTGTCTTTTTCAGCTCATTTCATACCATTAATATGGTATAAGCCTGGCAATAGTTTAATTATACTCATACACTACATGAAAGAAAGAAGAACAAGCATTAACCGGCAATGAACACTGGAGCATGAAACTAGAAATTACATTGAATTTATGCTTTGTAAATAGAAATTGCACGGACTAGATTTGACCTAAATAATAATTGATGTACACAAAATATACAGATGTTATTAAATGAGTTTCAGTTAAATCTGAAATGGATGTAAATTATGTGGAAATAGTGATGGAAATATGACACATCTGTGCATTCTATCCAGCTGTTTTTATACAGCTGAATGGAGATAATTATCTCCATTAACTCAAATAATTGTGATAAGGGAATGGAATATGTTATGTAATAACTGTAATGGGCCTAAAGCTATCACCTGTGTTTTCTATTCCAGTGCGAAAAATTATGATGGACAGTCCCATTGTAAATTATTATTTTTCTCTAAATTAAAAAAGGAGCCAAGATAATGTTCTCAGCTGCTGCAACTGGACATCAATAATCAGCCAATTTTGTTTTAGATCAAAATATTGTTTTTTTCCCTAAGTGCAAGTTTAGTAAAATGTTCCTAAATCACATTTCCATTCAGTCATTGGCAACAAGGACGGACATATTTCTGCCTTTTTTAATTAATTGGAATAATTTTGTATTAAAAAAACACATAAATCTGGTTATTTCTGCTTTTTGTACCTCTGAGTTGAAGCGTATTTGACAAACGTTGCAGGAGATGATGGGCCGCTTTGTCTTCACTATGGGTGGCCCAAAGGTGTGTGTCATCACAGCTTTCTGGACAGGATCCATCTGCAGAGACAGAATCCAGAGGTCACATCAAAGGTTCAGAAACACAGGAGGAACTCAGAGCTCAATGTTTCCCTGAGCTGCAGTGCATTTAAATGGGAACTTAAAGTCCTGGAGGATGACAGAGAAACGTGTCAGAGAAAGAGTGCAGGTGAATGACAGGGAGATGCCTGGAGAAGAGAAAGCCAGAAGAAGAAAAAAAAAAGGAATTGAAGAGCGAGCAGTGATTGATGTGGACAGGAGGGTGTGTGTTTTCTCAGCAGCAGCTGGTGCTGCTGTCTGTGCCTGAATTCTTGGGTGCTGTTCAAATACTTTAATTCATGCTGGGGTTGAAAGGCCTAATTACAGCTTTGGTATCACGAAAAACCTGAGCTTGTGGGCTACAAAATATGTGACTTTTTCTGTTTCTTTTTTTTTCTTTTTTTTGACATCATATCACTAAGTTAGATGGAACCAAGGCTCATTTTCAGTTGGAAAATGATGATTAGATGAATTATAACCCACAAATATGAGAGAACCTAAATTGTTTACTATTTATTTTGATATGAATATTCAATAAACTGGGTAAATATATTAATTAAACATGGTTTTGATCAAAGGGTATTAATTACTGTTATTATTGTGCACCCAACATGGACTTTATTCTATTGGCATGCATAAGGATAAAAATGAAGAACAAATATAACACAATATTATTGTCACTGTCATGTTATTTCTATTTATCGTCCAGCCTTTCCATTGGGTTTCAACCAGTGAAAAGTATTTACAAGAGCTTGTGACCCTAACTTGGTTTTACAGATAGAAAGTTTCCCCCAGACAGCAACAATATTAAATTTAGCTACAAAACTGAACCAGTAAAGGACAAAATTTAATAGAGAGACGATAAATTTTTAAGTAAAATAGTTATGGGGGGAAAAAAATCAAAGGGAATGACAGAAATATCCATAGCCATACAATCACTCATTCTTTTCTGGATGACTCAATGGACTTGTGTGAGCTCCGTGACCCATTGGCAGGGTTCAATAACCACAGCGCTGGGTGTTGCCCTCATTAGGAAGCCAAAAGTACACTGCGGTTTTACTCAGCCTCTCATCTCTCTTAGACTGAGTGTACGCTGCCAAATGAGAGACTGTTTACACTCTCAAGCTCCAGTCACCAGGGGAAACAGTTTAATTGGTCTGAAAACTTAAACCCTGTTTGAATGCATTGTTAGGAATATTTATAGACTTTAGCCTGATTTTTTTTTCTCCTGTCGCTAACTCGCCTCTCTTCTTTTTTTGTTTTCCATGAGGAGACCTGTGATGTCTTCAGATTTGTTTGTTTACCGTAGTACATTTGTCTGCATGTGGGTGAAGGCTTGACAGCTTTGGTGTATGTGCATATAGGCTTTGTGTGTGCAGCCAAGTGGATAAAAACAAGAAACCCTCACCCTAGGTTTAGCTTTAATGGTGGCTATCACAGACCAGCATGACTCCCCATCACTGTGTCTTTCTATAACCACCACTGTTTACTCTGGGTTTTCTACATTTTTACTCAGACTCATAACTTCATTACCTCCGCCAAGGAGGTTATGTTTTTGCCTGGGTTTGTTTGTCTGTTTGTCTGTCTGTTTGTTTGTTTGTTTGTCTGTCTGTGTGCAACATAACTTGAAAAGTTATGGACAGATTTTTGTGAAATTTTCAGGATTTGTTGGCAATGGCACAAGGAAAAAATGATTAACTTTTGGGGGTGATCCAGAAGAAATCCTGGATTCTGGATCACTTTGAAATTTTCGTTAACATTGCGGTCAACGTGGCCAAAAATTTTGTTTCTCAGTATCTCGGTTAATTATTGACCAAACCTAATGACATTTTCAGGAAATGTTCGCTCT
>JAPSES010000211.1:11030844-11046010 GCA_029822895.1 Maxillicosta whitleyi | reverse complement strand
GGCACTTGGCGGAGGTCTGTGCTGTCCGAGGGCTTTTGTAGTTTACATATTAGACTTTTCTGTTTTTTTTCGTTCAGATCTAAATAATAGGTGATTTCTTTTCAGCTGTTTTTAAGACCCATATTCACATTACACATAAAAAAAGATACAAATTTGAAACAAAGTCAAAATGTGGCATATGATGAGCAGACAGCATTCACTGACGATTATTAATTGCTTGTCTTCTGCTCCACTCAAACAGTTTGTAAACATAAGAACAGACTTATACCGATTTGCAAATGGTGCAGCCAGAGGGGACTGCATAGCTCCACTGAGAAAAAGTACATTTGGTCAGGCCTCATTTGCAGTTACAGCTGCACATGAGTGGAACTCTATTCCTGTGGCAGTCAGAAAACTGACATTGTATAATGAGTTCAAAATATAAAAAACAAAACTGGTAGATTAATAATTGGAGCTGCCTACATTAGAATTTTTCTTTGTTGTATATTTTTTATCATGTCTAAACTCCAAGTGTATTTATTTATTTTTACATACTTTGATGTGTTCTTAATAGTAGATTTTGTATTGCAAAACTTGTATTGTACTCTGTAATCTGTGTTTGGGTATTTTAAATTGTATATTTATAACCTCGTGCTACCTTTAAGGGTGACAATTATGACAACCTGTCCAGGAACTGCAGATGACAAATATCCATTAGGCTAAATCTGGTGTATCTACATTGATGTGAATGAATGCACAATGTCTCTGTTAAATAAACCAACAAATAAATACAAAATAAATAAATTATTGAACTAAATAAACATAAATGACAAATTATATGGAAACAGCAACAAAACAGCACAAAAAGAAACAAGAGACAAATGTTAGCAAGAAAAAAGTTTGCCAACCTGTTACGAGGTCCGAGGGGTTAGTAGAAGAATTTGAAACGTTATATGATACAGTTAAGTGGATCAGTTCAGGGGACAGCATCCTCTTACCTACCATCTATCAGCTCCTAAATCAGCTGCTTAGGTTTGTATGTTATTGTATAAAATGTCTTAACTCATGATGATGATAATAAAGAACCTACTTTTAATAATCATAAAAGAGTAGTGAACGGGAAGTGTGCACATTTAGGTTTCCTTTAGCTGATTTTCTATAAATTCTGTTAAAATTTGCAATATATTTGGATGGAATCCCACTATGTGACACTTTACAGTTGTACCAGTAATGTACACTGATTTAATTAATTTTGCTGCTTAGTCTAAAATATTCAGTCTCATTTCAGTCAAATGATCCTTGTCTATGCAGTCATGTGGTTTTTCTCTCAGCAGGATTATGCAAAAAGCTACTGCAGCAGTTTTTACAGTGGCAGGGTAGGGCATGGGCCATCGATGAGCTCCTTAAATATTGGAGTTGATGCATAAAGGAGGCTGGAATTGTTTTATTTGGTGAATAATGGATCCACATGAGACGATCTACAATAAACAAAATCATCATTTTATGCAACTTCAAGCGCTGAAAAGTGAAACCAAATGCAAAAGTGTACAAATCTGACTGAAAAAACTAGAAAGGTACAATAAACAATTTTCTTTTGTGTGTGTGACTGTTTATTTCCCTCCTCATGATGATTGTGAAGCGGGGAATTTTGGTACTCAGATACCCATCAAAAAGTTATGCAATTAAAGACGTGTCTGCTGTGATTGACAGGTGAGTGCTACTGCAATGCTGTCTGGCTGCTGAGACATTTAGCGATTTTGTTTATTGAATTAAATGATTTTTTTCACCCTGACAGGCAGCTCTGCTAAAGTTGTGTAAAGGGAATTACACTAACAAGACCGTCAGAAGATTTTGTCATGAAATTTACCAGTACTTAATTGTAATAATCAGTGTGACTTAGCTGCATTAGCTGATAGCATTGATTCATATTGAATTATATGGTCTGTCAGCTAGCATGCTAATTAGGTCAGGAAGCTGTAATTAGGGTGTGTTTTTATATTTCACGACTTTAACATTACATTATCAAACAACCGTATGTGTCGATGTTCATTAAGTAGTAGAAATTGCTTGACTACATTTATTATTACTGTGTGTGTAAGGGTGTTTTCACTGGGTTTCATTCCTAGCTCTTACTTGTTTCTATAAAACAAAAAAAAAATCTGCTGGTCTTGTCACACATATCAGAGCTTCAGAATTATAGCTCACAAACCTGACATCACAGAGCATAAAAGTGTAACTACACATAAAGCTGGTCTGTCATGTTGCCACACATGCATTTTTTACTCTACAGTATTGTTGAAACTAAAGATAAATATGAACAAAATCACCAAAAAATGTCACTATTCTTCCTCATCACAGCTAAAAAAATCTACTCAGCTGAACCAAAAGGAGAACACTGTGACCTGACACCACTGACTCACATTCCTCCCAGTATAACCCGTGGAGTTTGACAGGAGTTATAGGTGCTTGTTAGTTAATGATATATTCTTCTGAAATAAGTACGTTTTTCATCCTTTTTTTCTATTTTGATATAATGACCTCTGAGCTTTTATGAACATCTACGCGATCAGTGAATTAAATACGGAAAAAAACTTGATTTTCACTGAAAAATGGAAAAACAGCGGTTGTTCTTTTAAGGGTTAATATAACAAGTTTCACTTACCCTTCTTCTTCATCTACTGTTTATTTTAATGTTGTTTGTCTAATTCTCTAAAGCCCTGTGAGGCAACCTTGCTGTGATTAAGGGCTCTACTAATAAAATTTAATTGAAAATTAAAGTGACACATAAAAATTCAAAGTGTCATGAATTTAGAAAGCCTTTATATCAATTCCTATAGAAAGACTATTATCAATCTGATAATTTTCAACAGTTGAACCAACTTTTGGTGACAACAGTGCGCAAAATTTGCGGATCAGAGCTTCACGCATTTGTTTTGATCGAGCACCTCACGGAAATTGCCGAGTATTCATCGTGACCTAGTTTTCCAAGATGGCGGAACACATGAGTGTGCAGAGCGCCAGTTCCATGGACTTTTCTGACGCTGTAAGTAGTTTTCAGTGATTCCTTTGTGAAAGAAAGGCAATACAATCAGGAGAATAATCCGCCATGGTGGATGATCCGCTGTTGTTTCGGCCGGTCCGAAGTCACGTGACCTGTGTTTTCCGAAGTTTCTCGGTCACGAGGAGTTCACTCAGGTGGTAAAAAGTGATCCGTCGGAGAATGTAAAAATTGCAATTTTGAGGGGTTGGAGGGCGAAAGATGATGTGTAACCATTAGTGACGAACTCTAGGTGCTAAATAGAGCCCCGCGGCTGTGGTTTATAAGCACTTTACCGAGACAGGTTTCATTTTGAATTTACTACCTTATGTGTCACTTTAACTGTTTTACATATTTACCTCTCCTTGTGTGATGTACTTTGTAACATGTTGTTTTAAAAAGTGCTATATAAATAAAGTTTTACTTTGGTGAAAAGAAATCTTACTTCAGCAAATACTGACCCATACCGATGTTCAGCCGATAGCTATCACCAAGCAGTCTTAAGACATTAAAATAACAAGAAGTGCTCACCTTTGTAATACAGATTTTACTATTTCTTTCTCATTTCTGTATTGTTTTTTTGTGTGTGTGTGGTTGTAGCTGAGAAGATCAGACAGAATTCAATATGAGGACGTCCTCTTCCTGCGTTATTAAAAACTTAGACGCAGCTGTGCAGGTCGGTGTTTATCAAATTAGACAATTATCAATATTATAACAGTATATTTATATGTCTTAACTAATATGAAAAGCACTTTGAATTGCCAACAAGTGCACCTGCTGATAGTATGGAAATGACATTTAGTTCAGGACATCACAGACATGTTCTCAATAAATATAATCATCCACTTCACACGTTATTTTCTCTTTGTGGGAAGCAATGAAAAGATTAACATTACTCTCTGGGGTGTGATTACCAAATAATAAATGACAATTGCCATCCATAAATACTATCAAAACATCTTAGCATAATAGAAAGATTCAAACTTTAAAGTATTTGCTGCTTTCTGTGCAGCATGACTGACACAGAGACTAATAACATGTGCATTAAACTTCTGCCTCACAAAGAAATTATTTTCCCCTGGTGTGTCACAAATCAACAGGAGCTCATTCTCTCCTTCTGCCCACACAATGTTTCACTGTGCGGCATATGTCTCAGTTCAAGTAGGTAAGACCTGCAGTACAACACTCCCCTGACAATTCCAGTGTCTGGCAGTCATTTGTAAACCAAATGAGACAGATCTGAAAGGCTGAATTATTTAAATAACTTTGTAATGCAGTAACAAATTGGAATATACTGTGTACTGTAACTGTTGTTGGTCTGTTCAGTCCCTATACAACCTTTAAAACCAGCAGGCTGAGGCTGGATTATTTTCTGTGGATCATGTTTATTATTGCTTGGAACTTTTTTTTTTTTTTGGTCTATAACACAATAATATATCCAAATATAAGTGAATCTTTACCCAATTTGACTCACTAATAAAAACAATAAATAAATAAAAAAAGATGTCAAAATGTAGGTTTGCTTGGATCAAAATGTGAAATTCTGAGAATGAATGTGAGAATATGGTTTACTTAAAAGGAATATTTGTGAGACTCAGATCAATAAAATGTCTGCAAATGACTATATATTCACTTTTTGGGTTATTTCTAGTGGAAGATACATCTAAATCTAAATAAATCTATTGTGTAAATGTATAGAAACCATTGAAAGCATCAGCGAACTGGCATTTTTTGTTTCCCAATTGATCTTATTTCAGGAAGATTTTGCAGATTTAATCTCTGTGGCAGATCATTTCTAAACATTTCAAAAACAGTATTAATAATGGATTTTTAACAACTATAACTATTGACTAATTTTTACCATGATATCTATAGTTTGGTGCAAGAAAAAGCTGATATCCACTTCATTGACTGAGCTCATTAACCTTCCTCCAAATGTTTTAACAATGAACCCAGATTGTTCGTGTCTGATAATTAACTGTCTTTGGCTGAACTGAGCATTGAACTAATTATGGGAGTAATTTCTATCTTTTAGCTAATATTTTCACTTGAAATCAGCATTTCCTTCCTGGTTTTAGAAAATTCAACATTGCCAACTCCTGCTGATACCAGTTTGTAAAATGTTTTTTTTTTTGGTGCTCTGTATTTGTGGTCTTTATCTTAAGATTCTGTTCCAACAAATCTTAAGCTGAATTCAATTATTATTTAATCATTGTGGCATAAATCTACTAAAACTCACAAAAAACAAAACAGTTTCAGTGTACAGTATAAAACTGCAAATCTTGAATGATAATCCCTCACAGTATTTTTTTTAATTAAATATCTTGATGTTGTACAAATTACTCTCACTGTGGACAATACAGTAGCCTTTATAATCTATAATCTGTCTGTTTCTATGTCTGCCTACCCCAGCAGACTCATGTCAAGCCACAGTTTTCCAGTTCCAACTGTGTTCTAGAGTTGTTTAGGTTTTATTGTGCAGACAGAAAGTGATTTGGATTGTGGTGTCCTGGCATTAGTGGCCTCACACAAGGCCCCTAATGAAGCAGGATGACTCATAAACTTGCACAAGGGTCATTTTGCCTGAGTTCATGCAGATGAGTTGAATGGTAATGTTTTGTGTGTGTGTGTGTGTGTGTCCATGGCGCATGTGCATCCGTGTTTGTCGCCACGCTGACCTTCACATGAAACCCAATCTTGAAATGAGAAGGAGGCACTGAAAATGCTGACTGTAGAGAACACAGCCTCTGCCTCTTATACAATTGATTAGCTGTAAGTCATTTTATTGCGGTAAAACACTCGCCTGGGCATTTTCTCAATTATGCTGAAACTCACTCTGCTGAATAAAAAGTAAACAGCTGTCACCTTATCATTTTAGATTATACCGAATAAATCTTCAGCACTTTATCACTTGTCTTTGCTCAGGAGGCGACACTCCCAAACCACAGCTGAATACCAACACAGTCCGCAGTTAAGTGAAACAAGATGATATCAAACCCCGAACGCCGTGGGAGCACTGTGACGGCGTGCGCAGACAGCAGGTACATCTGTGAGCACTCACTGTGTTAAAGTTGTGGAAGAGGCTGATGCCGGCTGGATGGGGTGACTCCAACGGGAACTGGAGGAAGGGCTTCATGTCCAGCGGGGGTGGGATGACAGGCGGGCTCCTGAGGAAGGCAGGGACCGGCCCTGCTCGGTTTACACTTCCTGTACAAGACACACAAATTAGAGATTAAAAAAATAATGATGTGAGAGAGGAGGGCTGGGCAATGCAGTATGTCTGGATTTAATTAACTTAGGTTTGTTGTTTCGAAATAATGTGAAAATTACTGCACAGTAAGAGTTTGTTGACCACATATCATTTATGTTAGTCAGTATTAAGGTGTGGGAAGTATTCAGCATCCTATGACAGCCAGAACCTGATACTTTAGGATGATTTAATTATACCTTAAAGAATGAGAAAACAATATATCAATATGCAATATGAGGGATTCTAAATTTGCATTAAAATTGTTGTAAAATTATTGAAATTATTGACAGTATATAGAGAAATAATATGTGTTAGATGAGCTTTGAGTGGATGTATAGACTGCTGTGTATAGATGTCATGTATTAAATGTTACTGTGAGTATGAATGTTGCAGATGTGTATTAATGTAAAGTAAAAACATTGTTAATTAATCCAATGTACAACAGTTTTCAGTATATCTTATATCATTCCCTCATTTTTCTGCATTATGGCTTGTTTTTCATCAGTCAACACAAGTCATAAGATAATTCCAACCTCCCTTTATTAACTAATTGCTTTCAAAAAATCAGACAACACCACCTTGAAATACATTATAAACAGATGCATCTTACATGAGGTAGTAGAGGTGAGAATATGCAGAGCTCTTTCAATTCTAACCTCATGATTCACTCATGAAGTCTGTATCTGCACCTCTAATGAACGGGAACCACAGGAAAAGAAGCTACACAGGAAAAGATAAACAAACTTTCCCTAAAGCTGAGCATCACATAAGAAAAAGAGCTTTCACTAAAACAGGTTTTAACTGAACCTGACCCTATATTTTTATCTTTACTGCTTAAATAAATCCAATCTGGTCCCTCCTCTAAATCTCATCCCTCATCTTCTGCATCGTTTTCTGGTGTTGAGCCTCCTTCTCCACCCACTCTTCTCCTCTCTCTCCTGCGTCTCCTGCCTGCATCTCCCTCCCCAGTAGCTCGGCAGCGGTGAATTCCTGCTCTTGAGGAGTCTTCTGTGATGGGCAGGAGGACTAAGCTCCTTAAGCCTCGCAGCTGGGGTGCCGCAGATATCCGCCTTTTCTCCGTTTCTCCTCTGTCTCTCTCTAACCGAGCGCCGTTTTCTGTCCCCATTTCATGGTTTCGTATTCTGTCTGCCTCCCTCTGTATCCCCCATCTGTACTTCCTCTCCTCACTCCAGTACCAGTTCTTCTATCTGTTTTGTTCCCGCTTCTCCTCATCCTCTATCTGCTTTGCTTTCTCTATTTCACTTCTACTTCCTGTAGCCTACTTATTCTTCTCTTTACGGTAAAACCAGCAGGTCTTCAGGCCCTATACAGAGAGAATTTCTATAATCTTTTCAATTGAGATAATATGTAATTGTCATCCTTTTATTACAGCTTTTGCTCTGTGATGACTATTCAACAATGTTGTTTCATTTGAAAAGAAAACTGGTCACTTGTCAAAACCAGCAAAGAAAAAGCTATTTTAGTAGCAGCAGAGGAGGCTCCTTTCACTGACAGCAGGGGAGACATAAAAGATGTGCTGTCAGGATCAGAAATAGATGGAGGGGAAAGTCTTTCCTTTCCTTCTGGCATTCCTCCTCAGACTGTTACAATCCTTGGGAAGATGTGGCAACTGAAGCTCAGCTGCAGCTATTGTCATTTGCGTGCAGCTGCTTTCTCATATGCTGCATAGCAGGGAGGGAGTCTGGAAGGTGGAAGTGAAATAAGATATAAAACTGGAGGTCACGGTTAAAATGTCCTTCAGACATGCCATGAATCCCACAGCTCACATGGCGGTCATAATCACCTCTGTAAACCAACCACAGAAAGGTTTGTGCAGAATGAAAAACCATCGGTAATAACAGACCTTAGGTCAAAAGCTTAACATGAAGGAATGAGCGAACCCATAACATCAGATGCCATGGCAGACAGAATTAATACAAATAAAAGTTTCTATGAATGAAAATGTATCATCCTGAGCCTAAAATGCAAATAGTATCACATTATATCTTTTTCTGTAAATATAATCCTAAATAACACAACTCTCAAATATTATACGCAGTATTTTTTTTTTTTAAACATTGGGGAAAGGAAGCTGTATTGAACATTGTCAGACACTGATTTAATATTAATGTATGTTTGTAAGGGAAACTTCAGTTGTGGATTTTGTGCAAATCCCTTTTCACTGTACGCAAACATGTATTTGGATGTTCATTACAGGTTAAGGGTTTTAGGGACTAATATCATGTGATCAGGAATTAAAGGAGACTGATAATCATTATTCAGAATTGATTATTTCTGTGATAAAAAGAAAAAGTAGTCATGTAATACCTTTTAATAACTTCATCATAAAGCCTCCTTTTAGATGACTGTCAAATCACGTAAAGACATTCTGATTCAATAACATTTCAACAATATTTTCTGTTTTCCATGAACTGATGGCATTACGAATAATAAGTATCATAAATAAATAAATAAATGTTATTTTCTCATTTCAGGCTCTTACTCAGGGCATAACCTGATATAATGCTGTCAGTGGGACATTAGTCAGTACCAGAGGGTGATCACAGATAGACTGGCTCCTACAGCCAAAGTGGCACATTTTAAAATCCATCATAATTGTCTTTTGAAAAATCATGCTGAATAATGGATATGATAATGAACCAATAATCACGTGACCCTGTATGTATTTTTCAGCACAATGGTTTGGTTAAATAATGTAGTTGATGTGATTTTAATTGATTTAGAAGATGAGGTTTTCATTAAATAGGATGCATGTTTTTGCTCAGACCACTGTTCACCAGATTAACCACAGTTACCATCTTTTATATTCAAGGTCAACCATAATGCATACATTTATCTGCAATCCTACTGTTGCATCAAAAATTATTTTAAAAAATAGCAAGATGAAAAATGGTTTGGATGCAACAAAACACTTGAATAATGGTGTAAAGCACGACATAGAGCAGTTACATGGGAGAGGTATCATCATTGTGTTTCCTCTTTGGGTAGTGGAGCGTATTCCAGACACGCTTCTGGTAAATCTGCAGCTCATTTTACGCCACATTACTTTCTAAAGGTCAAAGCATGTGGGCCATTACTTATAAATCTGCATTTACAGTGCAGACGATCACAATAGAGTGACGTTTTCATAGTTAGCACGGTATGTTTTCACTGTCATATTTTGCAGCTTGAAGCGATGTGAAAGTAGCACCAGCCTTCTTTGACCTACCCTCCTCCTGCGAGATTTACAATGACATCAGATAAGTGAAAGCCACGACTCCTCAACAGCAGCCACGCAGGAGGGAGAGCATTGATTGGACACATTCTGAAGAGCGTTAAAGTGTTAAAGTGCTGCCAAACTCTATAAATCCAGGTCTCGCTAGCTATTGCTCCTTCTTGCTGCTAAAATGAACAGACAGTGATGTGTCTCACCCAACCCCCTCATCTTACTGCCCTTTTTTCTAATGCAAATGTTTAGGCGAGAAAAAGATCAATGCTTGTGTAATAGCTTATTGAATTTTTGTGCAGATTGTAAAAGAGAGGTAGCTGGACAGAAATGAAGAGACACACAGAAAAAAGAAAACAAGAGAAAAACAACAACAACAGACAACCAAAGACAGAGTCTTATCGCCACACCAGGTTTCACAAACCCGAGGTGCACTTGCGGGCATGCACACACCAATATGCTGTGACTAAGGCCTCCCAAATTGGCAATTCATTTAGCCAATTTAGGTTTAATGATCACAGAGGTAATGTCAATGTCAATGACGTCACAGGAGCCTCTCAGTATTCCCTGCCTGCCCGCCTCCATCTTTGTGCCCCATGATGGGACCAGGAGAAAGGGGACAATAGGTGGGGGGGTTTGTGACATGCTGCCTGCCAGAATGAAGTCTGATTAGAGGTAGAAGCACTGCAGACTCTCACCAAAAAAAGGACAGAAATGAAGCCACCTTTAGATCCAAGCTCCTCAGTTCCACACTCAGAGGACTGGCTCAGCACACGATGCCAGCCGCCTCACATCTGCATCTAAATGGGCTGCTGTGCACAGATGACTCTAAAATGAGCCTCTGTTGTGGATTAGCCAGCCTCCCCTGACTAACACCCCCCCTCCTGCTGCTACTGCAGCAACAAGGGACAACTCTATGGTGGAAACAAGTCTCTTAACTCCTAAAAAAAAGTGTGGGTCGATGATGTTCTTGTGTGTCCTTCCTGCAGGTTTGTGAAGAGTAACAAATATATTTGGAGGCAGATGACACCATTAGCATGTTGACGATCATCATCATCATCTGTTAAAGTGATTTACGACTACTCCTGGTTGTGATTCTCTCACAACATTTCTTTGTAAATACTTCAGCTCCTGTGTTACATTAGCTCTAACACATGTGGCATACATAGAATGAAATTGTATTTGTGGTTGTAACCTTTAAAGAAATAGTGCAAACTTTGTCGTGATTGCAGAGGGAAGATGGCTCTGTCTTAGTGTCGCATACTGCCACTGTGAAGGACTGTGCATGAAATCCAATTTACTGCAGCTCAGCTTACCCCCAAGTCAAAGGCAGCTATTTCAACCTAAGCTGAGGACAGACAACAATGCACACACAACCTTTGTGGTGTGAGTGAATGATGCTCTATAAGGGCTCAGTCCTGATTAATGTTATGTTGGTCTGTGTGAGATCTGGACAGCGAGAGAGCGCACAGTACTGGTGAAGGAGAGCACAGTTGATTTCAGCCTGCACTTTGTTTTAATGATAGATGCTCTGCGCCCCAGTGGCCAGACTTAAATGCTGCCTCCCAGAGAAGTCTCAGAAGTCCTCTTTCACTGGAAATATGTGTGTCTGTTTTCATGCAGTGCTTTTGAGATCAGCCAGTGCTTCTACAGCTCCGCTCTCTGATTTCATGCAGTATTTTCAATTAACTTTTATTTTTGCTCAATGGATTTTACATTAGTCCAACTAAAATTTCAATCATTATGACTGCAATAAAGCTACATTGGCTTTGTTTGGACTTCCCTGGAAGTGCGGCTTCTTATTGGAAAATTCTGTCTGTTTTTTCTTTAGTGTCTGATAATGAGGGAAAGAATGCTTTATTGGCAACTGGAGATGACAAGAAAAGGCAGGTTTGGTATGAAATAATGGCAGTGGATCGAGTTGATGGAGTGGAGAAAAGGGTTGGATGCGAGGGGAGATGAGGTGGAAAGAAGGAGGGCATTGGAGAAGGGGGAGGGAGCCGCATGTTTTGAGGTGAGTCCAAGGTGACCAGAGGAGGTAAAGAGCCATGTTAACCTGCAGGTTAATGTACAAGAACCAAAGAAAAAATACCATCTGTGAACCCAAGACGACATTGGTATTCCACACAATGCTTAACAGATCTATCAAAATTCTCATCCTAATGTTGTCAAAATCGAGGCAGGATTGCTGCTTGTACGAATTAACCTTTGGCTGTTGCATGCAAAATGTCACATGCGCATGAACAATTTTGGGTTATTTTGCTTCTCTCTTCATGGGCTGTCTACTTGTCATGTCTTGTTTTAAGCACAGAAGAATCCTGAGATGTGAAGTCGTGTCCACTGTGGCACATTTGATGTGTTTCAAACACCACATGACAGGAGATTATGTCAAAACATTTGGAGTCAGAGCCCAGCACCTTTTACCATATGAGGGAATCACATGAGACAAGCTTCAGATGATTTCCAGCTTAAAATGTTTTGGCAAAGGAAAATTTATTGAAATATGTTAGAAATGTGCATCCACTTAAAGGGTCAGTAGGCAATACTTGTTGGCGCCAATGGGTAAACATTGTCAATTACCTTTGAGAATATTTCCGGGATTTCATGAGATTTTGGCCACTGGTCTTTTCTTGGCTTTAAAGCTTTAAAGAAACCGTGCCAAAATTCTGTGAGATGCGTCTGTAACATGCAGATTTTGTGCAAATACGACAAAGTCACATTATGTTTAGTCTGTTGCCATTTGTTGATCCGTGGTTCAGACTAAGCTGTGACAGCTCTAGCCTTGTTTTGGTGATTCCAAACTGATCTCTAACGTAACTATTGACAATATAAGCTTAAACCATACTGGAAACAACAGTGATTTGTGGTTTTATGGCAATAGTTTTTGGTCCAAAAAAATAATGAAACTAACAGAACTCTAATGTAAATTACACAACACAATAAGCTGAGTTTTTAAAGAAGAAAACGTAATGATATCGTAATACATTCATCTTCTTCTTGCTGATCCTAGGTCTGGGTCATGGGGGCAGCAGCTTAAGCAGAGAAGCCCATGCTTCCCTCCCCCCAGTCCTAATTCCTCCAGCATGTCCTAAGTCTGCTTCAGGGTCTCCTCACAGTTGGATGTATTCAAAACACCAGGGAGGCATCCAGGAGACATCAAGACCCAACGGACCAAAGCCAAAAACACCTGAGCCATCAACATGGAGGAGTGGTGCCTCTACTCTGAGTTTCTCTTGCATGTCCAAACTCCTCACCCTGTTTCTTAGATGAAACCAGGTTCTCTGTGGAGGAAACTCATTTCCACCACTTGTACCTGTGATGTGATTCTTTTGGCCCCTACCCTCAGCTCATCACACAGGTGAGGGTAGGAACATAGATCAACTGGTACATTGAGAGCTTTGCTTTCTAGCTCCCTCTTCACCATGACAAACCAGTATAACACATCCCTATAATACATACCATAATACAAATAACTGTAAACAATTAGCATCACAATTTATTCTGTGAATGGCACAGTCTGTGCACAAGTAGCGTCATGTTGTTGGTGGTTTGGAGTTGACACTGTGGGGTGTTTTGGTGTGTGATTTCTCTTGCTGTTCAGAATGTGGAATATCAATACTACATCTAACTCCTTCGTGGTTTCAGTTTTACAGTGGCATGAACCAATGTCACATTGTTCATCATTATTTACTGAGAGGAGAAAGCTGCAGGAAGAGGAAGTGTGTTTTCAGATTGTACTGTTTTTTCCCACTTGATTTTTGTTTACTGTATCTTTAAATAACTCAGATTGTTTCTGTTCAATAAAGCTTTTAAAAGCTTTCAAGAATCTCTAAAACAGTCACAGACATTAGCCATAATGAACAAAACAAACACTTCAGTTCTCCCTTAAGACACATAGAATACAGCAAACAGTGAAGAATGATTGTCAGCAGTATATTTATGAGAAGAAAACCGTTTCATTAGAATCGTTTTCCATCTGTGCCCTGTGTTCTGTGCAGTTGTGTGGATGTTAACATGTTGGATCCTGGAGGGTCTTCTTTCTCAAAAAGACCTCTGAACATCTGTCTCTTCTGCTTCTCTTCTCAGGTTTCAACTCTTTTGGGAGGTAAAGGACCATCCTAAACCTGGCTGCCAACTCAGTGTTTCACTACACTGCGGTCATAATGTAACACAGGTGGAGGCAAACAGAGTGCACTACAGCAGCCAGACAAAGTGAGAACCATTAAGAACCACTATCCACCATGTCAACATGACCGACAGCCCTGCCCGGCGTTATTATTCTGTTTGTCAAACCATTTACACACCTGCTGCAAGCCGGTAGAACACGCTATAGCATATACAGAAACTCAAGCATGTAAAGTATACAAGCAAATATGAGAACACACAAAAGCACATTTTCCAAAGACAAAGACTGAACACATGCAAACACAATAACAGCATCCGCCAGGTGCATCTCCTTACCATTTTGCAAAATAGAGACACACAAAGGCAGAATGTTGCTTGCTCTTCAACAGACATGAAAAAAATCTGCATAGAATGAAATGAGAAGATATATGCAGCCGAACCAGATATAGCACGCTGTTATTTTCTGCAGAAATAGAAATTATAGGCTGTAGTTTTAGAGTAGATTGAAGTCTCAAGGGCAGTTTGTGGTTTTATGCTATAGTGGATTCTTAAAGCAACACGCTAAGGTTATACAGGGTAAGGGTCAGGGTGGCGGCTCAGCTGTGGTCTGCATAACTTCAGGACGGTAAACAACATAACAATAAACAACAAAGATATTTATGTTTAGCCTATGTGGCCATTTGCCTTTTGGCATCTTTAAAACCAGTAAATGACAGACATCATTGTTTTGTACTTTAGATTCCAGTGCTCTGTAATTGTATTTTAAATGTATACTCTATTTTTATACTTTAATTTTACATCTATATGAAGTTGGGTTTATCATAGGTCTTCAGAGCCAAATCTGTTACATAAAAAAATGATTATAATGCATATTGAATGTCGATTAACCATTCCATTTTGCCACAAAACATGCTTTATGTTATTTACCATTAGGAAATGAGTAGAAAAAGAGTTACCTAAAATAGTTATATCAAAGCATCATCTGTAGGCATTTAGTAGTAGTAGTAGTTTAAAGCAGTGTTTGACTTTCATCACAATTTTTTTTTTCATTTGTAAAACCTGAATAATAGCCTAATTATCTCTGATCCATTAGTCTTTCCGTGCTTACACACCTGAATCACTTCCTTCACGGTGAACAACTTCAAAGACGACTCCATCATAAACACAGTCTGCTCATTTACATACCAAACTGATATGTCACCTTTTTGGAAATTTTGTCGCAATGTACATTGTGGGAATGGCAACCAAGCAAAAGCAGTTTCTCACAAATTCAACCAGAAAACAAACTATATCACTACAATGTAAAATTGGACAGTCCACCAGTGTTGTTTTAAAGAATGAGTGTAGTCGGTGGATGTAGGTAAAAGTTACATTTGGGTACAACTCCCATGAAGAGACATTCATGCTGCATGGAATTCCCATTCCCACAATGCACTTCACAACAGAATTTCCGAAAAGGCCTGGGTGACATTTTGCTTTCTTATGTAAACTAGAAAAGCACTCAGAGAGCGCAGACCTCTGCCAAGTGCAACATCCCCCACCCCCCACC
>JAPSES010000211.1:11005643-11030744 GCA_029822895.1 Maxillicosta whitleyi | reverse complement strand
CTTCCTTGTGCCATTGCCAACAAATCCTGAAAATGTCATCAAAATCCATCCATAACTTTTTGAGTTATGTTGCTAACTAACGAACAGACAAACAAACCAAGGCAAAAACATAACCTCCTTGGTGGAGGTAATAAGTGGACTTTGTTTATGATGGAGTCATTTTCAAAGTTATTCATCGTGAGGGAAGTGATTCGGGTGCGTAAGCATGAAAAGACTAATAGACTGGTGATAATTAGTCTATCTTGGGTGTGATGAAAGTCATATGGTTCTTTAAGTTCAATTTTTAGCTCCTGAGGAAACTGTCTAGTTGGTTGTTAAATGTGTTATAGTCACCATCTGTTTTCTGAATAGATGCTCCTTTCCAGAATATCCAAGAAGATCTTACTTCGAGAGTGATGTATGATGTATTTTTCTGTGACATAGCTCAAGGAACTACATCTCTTGTCTCATGTGATAATGAACTAATATAAAAAGACCTCGACACATGTCACCTTGTTCTTTGAGACTCAGTGTCAAATAAACTTCGAACAGCTTGTGGAAAAATAAAGTGAGAATGACATCCCATGCTTTTCTCAGGACAGACGTCTATCTAATTATGTATGTATACAGTTTCATATTTCATTAGTTTTGTAACAAACTATGATTTTCTTGATTTGTAAAATTGTAGCAGATGATGTTGGGTACAAGAACACACAAACTCACACACAAAATTAATTTGATATAATATTTACATTATTACTCTGATTAGCCAGAGTAAAAAAAGATAATGACCTCAGTTTTTCTGTACAGTTTGTATTGTCAACAGCTGCACTAAAGATCTGTTTGGAAAGGTCTAAACAAAACAGAACACACAGTTTAGTCTGAAGAGTGGATCAACAAATGGGGAACTTATCAAAGATAATAACATCATACAGTTACTTTAGTACCTTCATAAGCTTCATAATCGAATGCATTTGTGTGAAAGAAAAGTTGCAATTTCAGCATCAAACATCATTCATTTACACCTGTATCCAGTGGTGGAAACCATTGAGAAAGTGGCTACATTCATTCACACTGACACACTGGCACCATAGCTCTGCAATACAATACACTGATGCCTTTGATATAATGTCGAAACTCATTATTCTAAGCACTTTTAATATTTAAAAAAGATCAAGTAAAAAAAAAAATTACATATAGCCCCTTTAAAGTGAGGGAACCACAGAGTTCAAAGATAGTGCTGTAGGTCATCACTATAGGTACAGTATTTCCATCAAATGCAAGCAGTCATAGGCTCCAAAGAAATACAACATCTAAAATACTGATCGTACTCATTTTAAAGCTTCAGCAGGCATAAAAAAGGGAAAAATAAAGAACCAGAATTGAAAAAAGTACATTTCCCTCTGCTTTTATCTAACCATAGACTAAATGTGAGGATGGACACTTTGGCAAAATGAAGCCAAAATATAACAGTTATTGGCCCTGACGTGTTGAGACAGAACATGCACAGTGCAGCTGTGTCTGCCAGCAATTGACCGTATCAACTGTCAATCATAGCTTTGTACCAGCCCCGCTCTGAAAAGATCTGCAACTGGCCAAAAGCTTCATCCAAATTTTCTAAAACCTAAAAACACTGCAGAAGTCAGTTTCCTGTCTGACTACTTAAATTACAATATATCTGACAGGCACAGACACAATGGTGCCAAAAAACATTGCCTACCGAAGCTTTAATGTTAGATCTCAGTCACTGTGAAAGACAGTTGTCATTTAATAGTGCCTAAAATTGATTTTAAGAGACATTATGGGATATGAAAGTGACCCTGCAGACATCCAGTAGTAAGAAGCTTTGTGGTGCAAAACATCCCATCATATGAGCAGGACATTTGACATACACGGGGTGAAATCCACACAGATGATGGATCTTCTTGTAAATTATGTGTGAAAAAAATATATACATTTTTAATGTGATTTTGTTTGGTCTTTGACTGTATGTAGTAGATTGTGAGGCCCACTGGTCATTTGAGAAGTGGAACATTTTGTCAAACATACAAGCAGATTTCTCCGCTTTAAATGTCAATAAATTTTCATCCTTCACTGCACCGCCACAATTCAAAGGTCATGTTGTTTATCTAGAAAAACATGCACCTGTGATTCTTTCAGAGGACATTGATGAGTACAGGGGTTTTCTGTTTGTGTGTTTTGACTGGGTATACACACACACACACACACACACACACACACACACACATAAATTTATGGGTTACTCCACAGAGGTGAATGGTGATGCAAGCCACTTTTCATATTGCTGAGTGAAGCCTTTGCGTCAGACTAGAGGAAGTCTTAGCCTATTTTTAAATAAATAAAGACCTCAAACCTCCAGGTCTGAAATATTTATCAGAGAAATCACACAAGAGTTACTAAACTATGTTCCAGCTGCTCTGGTTTGACTGAGATGAGACAGCTCCGACAGCATTTCATTTTATTCATACCCCACTGCTAATCGTGTTGACGTTTAAGATTGTCCTTTCATTAAAAGAAATAAATTAAGCATTTAAACGGTGATGGGAGGAGAGAAATAGAAGAAATGTGACTGTGATGGAGAAGACAGTGTTCCTCCATTATTCTTGTCAACACTGTCATCGCCCTTATGCAAACTATTTTGGTTTCTGGATCTCTATCTTAGTGAAACCAATATAGTATATAAAACCCCATCACCCCATGATGTTGTGATCATGTGTCAGTGTGTTTAGTGTCCGATATACTCAGGGGGAGGGATTATCACAGGCTCAAGCCTACACACAGATCACAGGAAGACGTGAGTGGGGCTAAGAGCGGGCAAGCAAAAATAAAGTAGTCAAATATTTAGTTAACATTTGTCACACAAGGTCACTGTAGCTAATCAAATTTAAGAAACAGACACAGTGCAGTCATGAGATAAAAAGAAACAACTAAATAATATCAGTATGTGAATATATAATGATAAAAATGTATTAAAATGAGTGGTTTCATTATTTTTTTGTCCTGGACTCAATCTTTTCTTACATTGGAATGGTTTTAAAAATATGAAAAGAAAGAAAGAAAAAAGAAAGAAAGACAAGTCTAATATTGATCATAGTGGCTTTTATAAATGTCAGTCTAGTGTTATCATTAACAGGCACAAAAACACCTTATTCACATAATTCTGTACATTTCCCTTAAAGAGAACACTCTAAACTCCTTCTGAATGAATGATAAAGTAAACAGGTCCTTTTAAAATACAGGTAAGTTAGAGATGTAAAAGTTTCTGATAGAAATAGATAGAAAAAGAAAAAAAATGAAATGTATTATTTTGGAAATAAAGAGAAACTTGCAGCTATTGTCTTACCCAGGATCATCCTGAATCCTTCCACTGTCAACTTGTCTTTCCCACCGTATCGTCCTGCTCAACTCCTCTCTTCCTTGATGAGCTGCTGAGGAGACTCAAACCTTACACACCGACCTCTCTGGCTCAAAAGTCAGTGTAAATGAGGACAAGACATCCAGCATTCAACCTTCATGTTGCACCTCTATGCTGTAAATATCTGCTGCTGCTCTTTTCCCCTTGTCCACATGAGCGGCTTTTCCTTCAGACCTCGACACACGGCTCCTGTTCTGTTCTGAGGCTGCAGCCAGTGGTTGGCAGAGGAGAAGCACAGCAGTACTGACTGCAACACAACATGCACTCAATCTGCTGCGAGGAAGCCTGTAATTTATTCACGGTTATATATTCACTCCAGCACAGGAAACACCAGAGAATATAGCAGAGATGGAGCCTCACAGGAGGAACCTCTGCACCACAGCATACCCCTCTCACTCGTTCTCTTCTCCTCTCTCTCTCTCTCTCTCACATATTTTGGGGTTGGGTATAACCTAAAGGCACCTTGCATTCCTCTGCTCTGATTGGCTGGAGCCTGGGCCAATCAGAGTAGCTGCTTGTGAGCGTTTTTCTTGGGGTGTTTGAATCAGGAGGAGTGATAACGCTCCTGTCGATGCAGCTCTCCCCTTCTCTCAGTCCCTTTCTCTGCTCTATATTGACATTTTCCCCCTCTACTGTCACTGTCATTGTTTCATTGTATTCTTTGCCTCACACTGAAAAATGAAATGTCCCCAGAATATCCTCAGCGTTTAGCTATACATTCTGGTTCACCTCATCTGCAGGGTGTTCACTAAAAAAAATGCTGACTGAGTTCAAACTGTAGTTGCCATTCCAACTGTGTGAACATAACTAAAAAAAAGACAGGGAGGTGCGATGAAAACTGACAGCCTGAGAGATTCTGAGGGAGGGGAGGAGAGATTGAGGTTAACGCAGGCTGACTGAGGATAAAAGTGTAAGGTGAGGAAATGTGAAAGATGTGGTGAAACAGCAGGATGAAGGAGGATGCTGACAGCTGTTTGACAGGTGGAGGCAGAGAGTGCTGAATGAGCTTAAATACTTAGCTTACCGCCGGCGTCTCAGTAACTACATTTACCAGAGATAATATGAAGTGGAACGCAGGGCCAATTTGTATTCAAAACAATCATTCCCACAAGATCAGGCAGCACTTTCACATCACGACCTCTTGACTCCAGGCAGTAAAAAGAAATCCACTTCTGACTCAGAGCTATGTGTTTTTAACTGACAACAGCGCTCTTCTTTTTGGTTTTAGTTCTCATTTAACATTTTAGGTTTTGTGGCATCTTGTTTCCTGTTTTTCTTAATTATGCTTTTACTTTTTCTTGGTTTTGTCGAGCCTGGCTGTTTGGCTTACTATTGTATTGATTTTTTGCCTGTCAAAGCATTTCAACGTCTTTAAAAGTGTATGAATAGTTATTATTATAACACAGCAATAATAGACACTCATTGTCTAAATCAAACTATTCTTATGTGTGAACCTGTGTGTGTGTGTGTGTGTGTGTGTGTGTGTGTGTGTGTGTGTCTTTGTTCTTGTGTGAACTCAGGCCAGGTTTTGCATGTGTGTGATCAGGTTTCCTCATTAGTGGAGCTGGTTGAATAATGCAGGTAGATGTATTGTTGTGACCAATGGGCCAGGTGCTAATGTGGCTGTCTAAGGTTAGCAGGGGCAGACACAGCATGACTTTAATGGATGTCACCATGAGAAACTGAAACTGAACCAGCGGAGTCAGATAACACACATACTGCCCATGTGTGTATATATATGTACATGTATGTGTATGTGTGTGTGTATTTGTGTGTGAGTTCTCTTGGGAGAGGTAATGCTAAGACTTTAATTTGTTCACTTGTGGAAACACTTCGCTGGTTCTCAGAGAGAAACAGCTGTGTTAAGGTTAAAGGATGATACAGTATACTTAACTAGAAGTGCACTCAGAGAGCGCGGACCTCCACCAAAGTCAATCATCCACACTTCTCTTCACACAAACATCGATTCATGACCTATGTTTTCCTGATTTTTTTCACTTGGCTGGTTTAGTTTAGTTTAAATGTACGCTGTAGGTTCTGTGGTGTTAAAGAAATAAAACAAAAACAATTACAGTCTCTACTCTGGAGTCGACCTTGGCCCATACCCAACCCCTCCACCATGTTTTATAACAAATAGTGTGGTAGACTTTATATATTCCTGCTGACAGACAGACAAACAAATGAAAGCTGCAACTCCTGACAGATAGAAATAAACGAAGAAGCTAATTTCAGGTGTTGTTCACACATGGAACCAATAGCAGTGTTAAAGTTTATTGCACCAGTCTATCATGTCCCAGTTGCAATTTCTTTTAATTTTACGTTTAAACTGATATATAATTAATTCAGAAACTGTGAAGAGATGCCACTTTTTCAAACTTATCAAACCTGTTGTTGTATTAGATGATGACAAACAGTAGATTGTTTTATTTATGGATAAATGACAGTGCTCTTGATGTTTATGTCTAAGAAAAAAATATAGCCCAGTACATAATTGAGTTACATTACAATGGTGAAACAAGTGATTTCTCTTCCTTTTTAGGTTTGTTTCTTTCTTGATAATTGTGTGCTATTTGCCAAGTTTTCAACCATCTGTTTTCTGAATTGCTTAATCCTCATCAGGGTCTCATAAGGTTAGGTATAGGTGAAGGCAAGGCAGACACTCTGAATGTGTCATTAGTTCACAGCAGGGCTGACATATACTGGCAAACAACCATTCACCCACACATTCACACCTGTGTGTGATTTCAGATTGACCAAATAACAAATTAGTTAGTGAAGCCAGAGTACAAGTACCATGCAAAATCCACACATAAAAGACCATCTTCCTGCGAGGTGATAGTGCTGCAGCTCTGTATTATCCTATTGGCCTTGTTGGTTCACAATTATATGGTGGGGTCCAAATCAAATAAATCACACAAATTTTCAACTGACAAAAACAGGTCTGTGTTAATTTTTGGGCAAAGCAAAGTATCACTGAGGCTCAAATTCATGTTTTGATTAAAGCATTAGTCTTTACAGAGTCAATGTTTAACATGTTGGCTGATTGTTCTAACTGATTTTAGTACCAACACTCTACAAAACAAATATGAAGCTAGATGTTTAGTAGACCGGCAGTTTAAACTTGCTTTGCAGATACGCAGTTAATACATAGTAAACAAGGGAAAGCATTTTTTTTACACAAAAACCTTAAGTATTTTCTACACTCTTGCTTTACTATTTTTCTTCTGCATACAGAAACATTCCCAATGTTCACATTTGAATAAAATATGGTAAAAGAAATAAACGCAGCTACCACATGGTGCAGGTGGTTCAAAGTGTCAGTTTATATGTGTGCACGCGTGTGTTTGATGATGTGAAGTTGACCTCCGACATCCTATCATTCTCTCATACTACCCCAGGAGGCCATAACTGTGTCGACAGGCTTGTTAAACTCTAATTTTAGCTGTGATCGTTAGTGGTTCATCTGGAGGAGTCATGCCAATGTTTGATGAAGTCTTCATTTGATGTTTAACTCCAGTGAAACACTTGACAAGCTAAAATATGCAAATGTGCAAAGACGCACAAGCAACTAATCAGACACTGAACTTTTCTTATGCAACTTTTCCATATTTTCTATCCTACTTACTTAACTTTATTTTAACATATGCATGTGGGATATTTTAACTCTGCAATTAAGTGTTTTTCTTAGTTTTACAGGTTTTACTCTGCGTTACGCTGTCATAGACAGAAGCTGAGGTCTAAACACACTAAATGAGAAGCAGCCTGCTGTGTTTGACCATAAATCGCTGAAGGAAACTGTTCCGGCACCGAGCAGCTGTTTACTGCACCTCAAAGGTTAAAGGAGGTATATCTAGAATGGACACTGGGAATGTCTGGCTTGTGCAGTACATAAATAAACACACACATTGGACAAATATATGTTGCAACATAGAACGATGGAGGAGCATTGTACACAAACAAGCAAAGTTGTAAAATTATGAGGTCAAACTTGCACTTTTTTCTGTTTCATTTGCTCATGCAACTCAAAAAGTATATATAGAATGAAAAACAGAAGTGCTTATATAAATAAATAAATAAAATAAATAACTACACACTACTTTGTCTCAAATAAAATGAAATCAAATGAAAAACACATTTTCAACAATACTGTTAAATCCCTTGAGACACTGTTGTAGACATGTTTTGTGTTATGATTTTAACATTTGCCAATTATTTTTTTTTTTTTTACTTTTCGTCACAGTGTTAGTAGATTTAATGTGATTTTCATTTGATTTACACTTGACTTGAGCTCTACTTAAATTCATCATTATAAACAGATTTATATTTTATGGTCTCATGTTAGTGCTGTTGTTATCTATTCAAAGAAAAGTTGTAAAATCTTGAAACCAAGTGGTGTTTTAATTTTGTTCAGAGAACAGGATCTGTAATGTAAACTATACATAATTCTTGAGTTTGTTTGTTTTAATAAGCAGCCAACGAACATCACATTTATACTATGCTTCTTATAGTATTTTGTACAGACAGTAGTATCTGTATCTGAGCCAAGTGTCTCCTTCATCATCCCTCCCCCATTATACTGACAAATGTATGGGAAAGGTCAGAGGTCAGACCAGGTCTGAGTGCAAAGTCTGGTCTGACATGGAGTGCTGACGTTTGCTGGAAACTGCACCGAGATTCATCAAAGACAAAACCCTTCAGAGGCTCTGGTACAACTGTCACTTGCTCTTTATTTCTGCTCAGAGTATTGCAATAATGAGGGGATCCTGGCTTATCCGCTTCTCAGCTCATTTTAAGATGATCAAAGAAGGAATGCTTGCAGTTGTGGGTGGTTTTTGCATAGCCCAGTTCCCACTTGTAGTCTTACCTGAACACCACATCGGGTGCCTCTGCTCTTCACGAGGCTGAAGTGATCCTGTGTCAGGTAAAGAGTCCAGCGGTCAGTGTGTCAGGCAGCATAAAGTGATATAGAGGCGTTGTCCCCTTTGAGTGGAAAAAAAATAAAAGTATTCTCACGTTACTGAGGAGAGATAAATAAAGTAGCACTCAGTGTTGTGAGTGCAGACATCGGACTAGTCAGCTGGAAAGTGGAGATGGAAGTGTTTGGCGCAGGCAGCCACATGCCCACAGAGCAGCTGCATCAGATAGCACAGGTCTTGATGTTCAGCGGTTTCATCTTGTCTGCTAATCTAAAATCCTCTCATGTCAGTCTTTTTCAGATATTTTTGCATGTTCTTCTTTTCGGTCTGATGTCCCTTCATGTCATCTTCACCTTCCTGAGAGTGAAAGAAACAAGTGCACAAGATTCCAGAGGCTAATTCTGCTTCTTAGGACGGGGCAACCTAATATGTGAGGACAACTGTGGAAGGAAGGGGAAGACATGCAAAGAGAGTAAGGAAAAGGAGGGGGCAGGACGGAGAGAGGAAGAAGGGGGGGGGAAAGGAGGGGGCTGCAATCCTGCGATGGATGGTGGATTAAAGGAAACAAGAATTGGAGCATGTGTGTTGTTGAAGAGGAGGGTGGCAAGTTGTTGAAACTGAAGCTGCATCAAGGAGAGGAGGGAAATGCTGACATGGTGCAGCAAAGGTAAATATAACCAGTGGATGAAACAGTTGTATATCTGTCTTTTTTTGTTAGGTTTGTAAATGTGTTCCTACATTAATTGCTCTTAATATAATCTCTTTCTGAGCCATATTAAATAGTCTGTGTATCTAATAAATAATAGTCTAAATGTGCCTCAATGACACAACAATCCAAACCTTGGCTCGGATTATTTATCTTTGAATGAAAGCTCCCATGATTCATAATTTCATCATCTACTGTATATGAAATAAACTGCAGCTGGAGATTGTTATGTAGCTGAACACATAATTTATAACTGTGACCTGATTTAACAGACCTGGATTGGTTGTCAGTGTCTCCGTTGTGACATCTATGCACTTTCTGCAAATGTGCTGAGCTCCATAAAAAAAAAAAAACAGCTACGGGGAGAAAACTATGGTGATGACAGAAAAATGTTCTCATGTCGCAAGAAATAAATTAAAGTTTCTGGAGAAATCTGACTGTCGTTAGACCAAGTGTGGTCCATATGACTTTGGTTTATCTTTTCAAAATGAATCAACATAACGTGTCAGATGTTTTCACAGGGGGTTTTTCCAGTTCAGTAACACTATACTTAATCCTTCAGAGGCTCTGACACACTGTTTATACTATTTAAGTAGTAGTGCTGCTCAGTGATTGGCAATGAGGTAAATCACAGTGAGTGAGTTGCATTATTTTAGGCTCACGGTGTGTGTTGCTCTTAAATAGATTTGACAGAAAACAAAACATACTCATCTAATTTAAGATTCACTAAAATATATGTCCCAAATGATACACGAAGTGCATAGTTTTAACCCATAACGCCCCCATGCTGATTTTGTGTCAGCTCCCAAATTAATTTTTCTCACCATTTAACCTTTCTTGAGTGATTTATCACAGTTTATTGTAATATTATCATATTTCTTTTTCCTTTTTTTGGGTGTGTAAATCATGTATTTTCCAATATTTAATTAAAAAATCATGTAGGTGTTCATAAAAGCTCAGCGTAAATTCCAAAGTTATTATATCAAAAACAGAAAAAACTGCAGAAAAAGTGACATTTTTTGTAAAATATATCATTCATTGAACATAAACCAAGTGTTCCCATTTATCCAACTCCGTGGGTTTTACTGGTGAATTAATGTTGTAGAAGATGATGGTTTTCCCATGTTCGCTACGGAGCTTCTGCAAATATATCATATCATCATATCTGATGGTTATAAAAAGATGAAAAACTGCATTTTACACCAATTATTTACATGTATTGATAGAATTAGTAGGTCAACAGATATTAAACAGTTTACATTAGTTGATGCTTTTGGCTGCTTGGGTCTTTATGGGTTAATCTGCACTGAAAGTTGTGTTTTTGAGAATTGATTTTATCTGCAGGTCATTGTATTCTTGGTCGTTTCCTTCTTGGTTCTTTTAAATCTTTTGTTTTTACTTTACATGTTTTCTTCTTATTATATGTATTTTGTGACCTTGTTGATTATTTGCTATAAAACATGTGATAATCTTGTGGTCATGCTTCAATAGTTTAGTGGTTTCTTTTTTCTTCTTTTTTTTTTTTTTTTTTTTACTTTTCTCTATTAATTAAATCCCTTTTTTGATTCATTTTACTTGAAGTAAAGAAGCTGCCTAATAATTCTGCACACCTTGATAGAGGGTGCTCACATTTTAGGCTACAATCTCTCCTATTCTACACATATATATCTCCTGAGAATGACTAATTCCAATAATAAATTGAATGTATATAATTTGGAGTTGGAAAACATAATGATATGATCAAAATATTTACTTGCTTCATAATTGTGCATACAGTACATATATATAAATATTATATTTATTATATATTATTATTATATATATTATCATATAATTATTATATTTTTTTAGCTAACATTAGGTTTGTTGGTTTAGTAAAGTTATAATCATCCCACATGTGCATTTTTAGCTGAATATATGAGAAGTATGTACATTAAAAACAAAAGTTTCAGAGGAAAGAACAGCTACAGCTATTCATCAAACCAAAGTGGTAATATTTAGTGAGTGTGACCTCTCTTACATGTCTTTAAACCTTTTGCTCAGACAATATAAGATTTATTGCCTTCATTTTCTGATGTTTTATACCAGGTTTCATTCAACACATGTCAGACGTTTGTATTCCTTCTTTTCATGGGGTCAGGGGTCAAACTAAATGGTGACATTAACCTTTAGAATCCATTTAGCTTGGTTTTTTGTGTTTCTTCTAAGGCTGTGAACACATTTTCTTGTTGTACCTGAAGAAAAGAGGATGATTAAATATATATGCTCAATTCAATCCTGCTAAAGCATCAAAGCTAGAGACTCTTGCACAGTATGTGAAGGGATTTGCATGTATTAACTGTTGTGAATGGGTTATAATGTGCCTCAAAAATGAACATGTTCCCTGATTATCTCAGGCGCCTACATCTCTGAAAACAATCCATAAAATAATTTGTCTTCATCTTCATCTGCTCCTCCATTATCAGCTCCTCCATTAGCTACTGTTAGCTTAGAAAAAGAGTCATAATGCAAACAATACTTTAAGCAGTAACCGGCATAAGCAAATGTTACATATCACACCCAATATCCGGTGGTATAGTGAGCCCTGGAGAAGTGGCTTTCAATTAGTAGTCCAGAAAAACAACATTTTGGAAATGGCGACAAATAAGACTCCTCTATTTAGTTTACCAAAAAATCCATCTGTTGTATTTGCTCACTGTTGTAAAGTGATCATGACTTCAGAAGTTTGTAGGTATTACAGGTCACACAAGCAGCTGCATTTATGTAAATGTATTCAACAGGAGGCAAACATAGGCTAGTGTTAGCCTTTTATAACATTAGCCTTCCATAACATTAGTCTTTTATAACATTAGCCTACTCACACAGTCCAAGTATTGGTGACAAAATCTTTTTTCTAAATGTGCAGTCAGATTTTCAGTATTTTAAAACAGTGACTCATTCTAAAACCACCTTAAAACTTACCTCAGAATTATATATTCCATGAAAGTAGGTTCTCTTGATATGTGTCACTCATTTGAAAGATGTTTATTCTGCCTTTCATGTTTGCATTTCCAGTAATTGTGCATCTTTCAATGAGACGTGCAGTGACCTGTCAATCAATTGATTGTCAATCAAAGTGGTACTGGCACTTGAGGGGTCCAATCAGGTTCCAGTGGTGGCCAGCGCTAAGCAGAGCCCTGGCACTGATGCAAAGTTAGCAATATTTTCATCAGCATGAGCCACCCTACTCTGCCTCTGATTGGCTCATCAGTCCACATGCCAATCTCATAAGTGAAAGCAGCAAGTACTAGCCAATTAAAGGAAGAGCAGGGCAGGTCATGGCTTCACGATCCTAAGGGAAAGCACGGGCAATTTGGCTGCAGATACTACTGAATGTTGCACAGTAGGGGGATTTAGAAATGGGTATACACAAAACTGAGTGAAAAAATAAGTAAGTACATCGTATACCACCATACCTGGACTACACCACTGTTTATACCAATAGATGAACACTTTTGTTTCTGGCTTTTAGTTCGTTTCCAGACCCTCCTTCAGTCAGATGATCAAACAGACTGAAGTTATACATGCACAATGAACTTGCACATTGCAACATGACAACATACATCATGTGACGACAGAAAAATGTTACATTAGAGATGAACAGACCAGTGAAGCAAAAATGAACACTTCTATTTGGATTAGGAAGAGGAAGAAGAAGAAGCACTCACATCCTTCCCTTCACTAAAAGTAGAAATATAGAACAGTAAAAATGCTGTATCCAGAATCAGGAGCTGAAATGAGGAGAATAAATGTTGGAAATATACACCTTCCTTCAGCAGCACTCTCCTCTCAGTCCAAATCAAAAGACTAAATACAAAGATAGATGAAACATACACCTTCACATGTCACTGTGGAAACGAGATCCTGGTTTTTATAAGCTTCAATGTCCAGACATGGATCAAAGCAGTCGAATGTAATTCAAGCTGTCAGTCATGTGTTTAAAACCCATGATCGACCAAATCTACCCTTTGACATGGTAGATTTACCACAGCCTGAAAACGGAGTTCAGAGAAGCTGCTAGAATTCTTGTCTCAGACCATTTTAATAAACGTATGCTGAGTGGATTATGATATGTTGGCCCAATGAAACCAGAAAGTAGTTTTAATAGTAGTTTTAAAATGCTGGGCTATCTCATTCAGTAAAGTAGCTCAGTTTTTGTATTATTAGAGAATATGATGTCAATTTAGTTTACGCACACACATAAACTACATGGCAGTACATATATAAACTAGAAAAACACTCGGAGAGCGCAAACCTCCACCAAGCGCCACAGTTCAGGTCACACATTTGAAGACACTATATGAGAAAACAGGACTTCCACTGCCATCTGGTGGACATTTGTTAGTACTACAACAGCATCAATAATAACTAATGGAGAATCCTTTAAAAAATTCCTGGATCCAGATGGCGATCCAGATCACCTCCCAAAAGTAATCACTTCCAGATCTTACCATTACCAACCTATCCTGAAAATGTAATCAAAATCCGTCCATAACTTTTCGAGTTATGTTGTACACAAACCAACAAACAAATAAATGCCGGCAAAAACATAACCTCCTTGGAGGAGGTAATTAATAAAGTTAGCGGATTAGGCGGGAGAAAAAGCCAAAAAACAACTTAAGCAAATACCTCTCCGTAAAATATTTTTTGCCATTTTACTTATTAGAGATGAACCCAAATATAGGTATCAAGAAAGAAAAGGCTATTTACACAGAAATGATCTAATACTTATAATACTAATATAATAGACACCCTAAATAGTCATCAAATATAGTAAATATCATGTGAAGATAATATATTATTGTTTTTGTAACTAACAAATATGTGTAAAAGCATTTTAATGTTACAGTTTATCAATGTGGAATTAATTTTAGACATTTGTATACTGCATGGGGATGCTATAGTCTATATACTATATCATGCATTTAGTATTTAAATAATGCATACACATTACAAAGTTGGAATAATTTGGCTTTCAGACACATTTCTACTTTTATTCCAAATTATGCACATCAGTAATCACCTTTAATCAGGTTCAGTGGTTACATAGTGAGTCCCAGTTTTATTAGTCAAGAATAAATCACACTCAAACAATCATTAAGAGAACAAGTAATTATTATTTTATTCCAACTTTATGGGCAACAGTGTATGAAATGTGTTGGAGTAGAATTATAAAACAGTATAACATGGAAATACTTTGATAAAGTATGGGTTTGTGAAGTTTGGGTGCTTTATTTTCTTCCATGTGGCAGATTCAAGCAGGAGGCAGTGTGAACAAACCTGGCAGAGCAGGAAGTGGAAGTAGAAAATTCTGGGCAATTCTGAACAGGATTTTTGGATATTAAATAACTCATTCCTCCCATCCTGATATTCACTATTTAAACCTCACAGATACGACTGTTTACTCCACTTAGGCATCCCTCTGGTGCTGTAGCCTTTTTTTTTTTCAGACACATCCCACATTGTAAACCATCAAACATCAGGAGGTACATTTTACAGAAGGTGGCCTTGTTCAAAATGCTGATGCACTGAAAGCCTGACTCTCAGCCTCTCATTACGCAGCTGAATTTGTCATTTAATGAGACACTCAAAGTGAAGTGCTTGAATAGCTGGGATGATGAAATTAAATGAGATGTGTGGATGGCTGTGAGATGAATGCATAGTGACACAAACACAAACATGATACCGTGGTTCTCCTGTGTTCCAGCATGTCGATTCCTCTCCACTGCCAATGGAGATGTAAATTCAGATCGGATATCATAAATGTGCTTGCAAGTGTCGTTTGGGAGCATTGGGAGAGGGGGAAAATGGAGGTGAGATTGACGCATGGTGCAATGTCGAGTAAATGTCAGTCTAATTCTGATATGAGGAAAAGGTCTGTGGATAAACCAGGCTGTACCGCAACATTACAACTCACTAACAGGATATGGGGAATAAAAGTAGGGTTAAGTACTCCATGTCAAAGAATGCACGAAGGCTTTAATGACGGTGTGAGAAGAGCTCTTGTGTAAATGAGATGTGTTTAAAAGACCAAGTGTTTAATGCTAGCCGTAAAAGCAGAAACAGCGCCGTCCTGTCAGGTTTGGCAGGATCCCAGGCTCCTTCTTAAGAAGTGTCCATGTGAACTCATATGCTGGTTAAATTTAAGTCAGAGGCATAGTGTCAAACACCTTCTCTTTTATTTCATTTGCATAATTTGGACACACAAGCAGCACACACCAACACCTTCTGGCATCGAGCCACATAGGGGTTAGGTTAAGGGACACTGAGGAAGGACAGCAAACTGGAGCAGTAAGCAAATTTCACCAGAGGGATATGGTTACACACATGCATGCACATCCATGTCTCTGTATCTCTGTGAGGACACGTCATTGGCATAATGTGTTTCTCCTTAACTATCTGACTATCATACTGTTAGACCAACTTGTAACCCGTATAATGTGTTGCTATTTGGTTAAAATGTCCCCAGTAAAAAGTCCTACCAACACAAAAATAATCGCCAATGTGTTAACATTCATCCATGTATCTCTACACAAGGACATGCACGTACAGACACACACACATGCATATTGTTTTTCTGTGCATTAAGGGGATGTCGCATTTACATGAAACTTCCCTCAACCACAACATGACAAAGTAAAACCTTAAAATAATGTTTTTCAACCTTGGGGATGGCACCCTATGTGGGGTTGCCTGAAACTCAAATGGGGTTGCTTATATCCAGTAATTGATAAAAATTAAAATAAAAGCTTATATAAAAGGTGAGACAATCACAATGCATCACAGACATGACAAACTGTGAAGCTGAAACTGAAGCATTGTTGTACTGTTTATCTGTCAAACGTTCATTATGGTCAGTTTCAGATGCTGCAGCTCTTTCATGATTCATAGTTTATTTATTGTTTGTTCAGTTTTAATTGTCAGCCTTGTAAATACAAGCTGGACTGACTGTACATATCCTGACCAAGGAAAATTAAATTCTCTTTTTGTGCAGTAATTTGAACCTGGCTTTTCTGCCTCCATCCATAAGAATATACATTATATAGACAAAATGTGTCTAAAATTCATGTTTACTTGCAACATAATATAGTAAATTATTACATGATCAAAAACAAATGAATTTTATCAAAAAATGTCCATTTTGAGTGTCTGGGATCACCAGAAATTTGTGAAAAGTAGGTTGGAAACCATTGACTTAAAGCTACCCTCAACCTTCAGATTTAAAGCTGCAGAAGCAAAAAAATAAAACAAAACAAAACAGGAAAAAATAAACAATAAAATTTCCCTCTGTGCCTCTCCCCTGATGCTTCATATCAAAAGACTAAATATGAAGATAGATGACCTGATGCTGTTTCATAGTCTTACCCACCAAATATCTATGACAGGCCAAAAAAACTGTGTCAGATACAGAAGTCTTGTGCTCATGCAGTGTTTTTGTTTTGTAATGTTTGCAATGTTTATTTATTTATTTATTTATTTCGGGGGGTTGCCTAGTGATTCTTTTTGAAGCAGTACACCTATAATAATAATAATAATAATAATAATAAAAGGGCTGGATAATTGAACAATAATCATTATTTTTGTTGTTTGTCTTTATTTTGTTAACATTGCAAAGTGTTTCAATGTTCTGTTATTTTATTCAGTTTTACTTATACAGATTTTGGCACTGAAAAATATTCGTCATTATTATTGTGTTGCATATTCTAGGTCTAGGTCTGTGAACTATTCCACTTCTAGACAAGTGTCATTTTGTGGGAATAAATAAGATATGTGTAGTTTAAATTCACATTTAATCATCCAGTTTACTCCATTTTTACGTTATGTTATGACAGGTATCATTAGAATTGTTTGACCTTTTTGACCATTTTAGATAGCCCTATTACAAATAAATGGAGAATATTCAGTTATTGAGAAAAGCATGTAATTATATTTGAGATACTAATCATAGGGTTTGTAATAGTGGGAAGAAAAAAAAAGAAATAGTGAAGAGGTTACATCCAAACATGAAAGCTTGTGCAGTAAATACTCATATGTATGTATAATCTGTATACATGTTTGTGTGTGTGTGTGTGTGTGTGTGTGTGTGTGTGTGTGATTATGTGTGTAGATATATGTGCACAGCTGTAAATAGTTTTTATAGCTTTTTTGGATTTGTCTTTGCTGTTCTAAATCTGTAATTTCCCTTTATCTTATCTTAAATATATTTACACTTTGAATATAAAACAATGCAGAGCCATGTTCTCAGGAAGACTCCTCTCAGTACTGGATATTCAATAGTATTCCATCTAAAAATCAGTAAAAGACTTTTTCAAACATTATTGTACAGTGCCATAATTAAAATGCTTCTATAATAAAACATTATCTTCACGTCTCTGTTTATGTTTTAGAGCCACATTTTGTCCCCATAAGGAATCCAAGTCCCCGCAACTGACTGTAGAAACACATTCACATCTCCATAACATAATAAATTAATAAGTACTCTCACACTCCTCCCTCCTCTTCCTTTCTTTGTCCTTCCGTGCAATAAAATTTTCACTAGAACACTTGCTCTACCAGCGTCAGGGTCCAGGACATGCCCCCCCTTCTCCTCTCTGGTTTATATATGGCTCATCAGTGTTTACATACATCTCATTTTTCTCCACACGTGGAGCTGTTTGGACTGATGTAACAACTCATCCATCCAGTAAATGACATAAACTACCCTCACCCACAATGATACTGTTACATTCTTTAATGCCCTCTACTTACATTTGCATTTTCTCTCATAAATAGCTGTCCATAACTAGTGGGACACTTTATACTGCTATGCATGGAATTTTTATCGTCAGAGCAATGTCATGTAAACCCAGACTTCTGGACGGTTTACGGTTTGTTACAGTATCTGTTTCAGCGTGAGTATTTCACAAAATGAATTACCACCTGGATAAACAAGAAACTGACGTTAAAGATACTAAATGTGAAATTTCAAAAATGCTAGCAGTCTTGTGTGTATTTCCCTTCACAACTGTTCTCAATTTTTCCATTCTGTTTTGTGTAATAAATCTTGAAATGTGCTGTATTTGGATTTTTCTCATAAGTGTTCTTTCAGTTATTTGTCATATCGAGTTGGTAATTATAACCCTGATCTGATTTATGTTTATGGTCTGTGGTAAAAAAAAAAAAAATGATGTTGTTTCGTGCTATGAATTTATTGTCTGATGATGTTGCAATCTTAACTAACTTTACTGCAAGAATTGAACCTATAACTGCTGGGTTAATTCTAGATTAGGCACATTTTATTTGTCTCATTGACTATTAAAAAACAAAAAAACAAAAAACAACAACAACAGTTGAATAGGATCAGAGTAAAATTCAGTTTATTTGCCAGATGATTTCCTTTTCTTTTGTAACCTTTTGGATTCCTTTTCAGCCCTTATTTGCCTGCGAACATGAGCACCAGTATCTGTTTTTTGCATTTTGCTTAATGGAGGATAAAAGCACCGACCACATTCCCTTATTAGCCCCTGCTCTTCACTGTAGTCTTTGAAGCTTTAATCAGTCAGATTTCCTTGATTAATCCTTCTTTGTGTCCTTTCATGGTAAATAATTACAGAGTTTAATATGATTGCTAGCCATGCAGAGACGACAGCATGCAGATTTTTGATCGAGCAGAATCCCCAGGTACCTTCATTAGCCTGATTATTCTGATCCAAACACTCCATCAACCAGTTTACATGTAAATAGGTTAATTCTATTCCCTCTTCACACCCTCTGCTGGTGAGCCACACTGTTTTTTTTAACAGATCTCACACAGTGTTATCTTTCTATTTTTTTTTATTTTTTTTTTATTTTTTTTAGTTTCTATCACTCAAATTTATCAATATAAACATATGCCACAGTACATGTAATTATTAACACTATACATCATGTATGTATGTGACAGGTAAGATTTTTGAACATATATATTTATGTAAATAGCTGAAATATGGTAATCCGTATTTGAAAAGAGATCTTTAATACTATAAGTCCTTCCCATTTTGTGTTTTTTTTTTTTCTTTTTTCCATTGATAAACAGAAAACAGAACATAATTATCCACCCCCAGTGTCCATCACAACCATGTCAGACAGATGAAAACAGTTTAGGACAATAATATAATAACTGCAACTGCTCAGGTATAAACCACGACTGAATCAGTCACATTTTAACAAACAAAAATGTCATATGTTCATGTTACATCCCATTAACATATAATTTTATGGGAGCTTTTCTAAATGTCTTTTTTTTTTTCACATCTCTTATTTGTATTCTAATTCTTTATTGTTCCACCTCTAGTTGTGATGCAGTTAACTATATAAATGTGAAGTGAAACAAATATGTGAAAGAAATTCAATTCTCGTTATTCAGTTTGCAATGTGACATTTATAATGCTATGGAGTGGCTGCACAAATTTGGAAGTTGTCTAATGCTGACATCTAGTGGACAGATTTTTTATTATTATTATGTATTCAAACCTGTTACCAGTCGGTGGCAGTACTGTGTTATTTTCCTCCTGCTTAATACTACCTTTAAGGCTCTGGATACTGTTTCTAAATCTCTCATCACAACAAAACAAAATGCTGAATGTAATTTTTATGTGCTTTATTTAAGCAAACATACTCATGTTCATGAACAGCTGAATACATGTAATGGCATACCAGGCCGTGTTGTTGAAGTGGAGCAGAGATCTGTTGTTCCAACTGCCCCTCTCTCCCCCAGGATTAGTGAGTTAATGCAACCACTCCGACACTGAGCTCTGATCAGCTGCTTAATACTGTTTTATCCCAAATAACACAACCGTGTACGTATGACGTGGGTGATTTCACAGACAGACACTGAACTGCATATATTTACCCACTAAAACATGCTTATCTATAATTTATTTTGCCATTTGTAAACTGTGAGGTGGTAAAAAGACACTTTTGTAGAAAATATCCACATAATACAAAAGAAAAAAACACTGCAAATACCCTTAAAAACTTTATTTAAGCAGGAATACCCTTGGGCAGAGCAGAAGCATCATTGATGCCATCAGTCTCATGCAGATCACAGAAAGAGTCAAAGAGGTCAGAGGTCAAAAAGAGCAAGGGCGGTCCGAGCCCTTTGTTTGTCTTGGGTGCACAAGTGTCCTTTACAATTCTTTTTTACCCCAAAACATTGACCTATTGTTTGATTATCATCTATCTTGTGAATAATAATAAGTACTATATATTCAATGTCAAACGTCCTGCCTGGAGAATGTCTGTGCTGCAATAAACAGGGAAATTCTGTGTTTTTGTGATTTGGTCCGTCTCTTGAAGTTGGTTTCTCATACACAGAGACACAAACACACAGGCTTACACTAATCCTTGTGAAAACAAAGCGATATATTTCTTCTGCTGCAGGTCAAGCGCGGGATGTTCATCAGCATGTTTATCAGGATTATGAGCATTTTATCCATAATATAACCACTAACGTCATACTTACCTAACAGTCATGGGTCAAGATTAAAAAATAAATAAAAATTGCACAAACACGGTGCCCAAATGCTCAGAAAAAGAATCTGACCAACAATGTGATTATGTTCATTCCAGCCCATTCCCACCAACAATTTCTGACCCACTGTGACCTTTTGGCCTCTTCGTACTGACCTCTCAGTGGGTGGCCTTCTCACTGACCAGTGTGGACCATGAATCAACAGAAGTGCCCACTTTTAGATCAGAACTGTGTTATTTTTGCCACTGTCTTTGTAATTTTCCCTTTCTGGGTTTTACTCTTCCTCTTTTTTGTCTGTGCACCAAATAAATTCACATTTCTTCTATAAATCTTAATTGAATCATTAATACCTGAAGTCTTTAGTTTGTGTATATACACACACTTTCATGTGTCAGAGTCATACATTTACATATATGTGTGTAAAACATATATGAATGCTTGTGGCCAAAATGATTTCAAGGACAGGATTAGACTATTCCAATGTCAATGAAGAAAGTCTGCATGCTTGGGCTGCTATGTTAATCATAAATCTTTATCTTACAATCCTGCTTTGCACATCAGCTCTTTCATTAGACGGCAGCCAAAGGATTAGTGCAGTTGAACTAGAGAAGAAAAATCAGATGTGAAGTGGTGACTAAATGAGATGATGCCCTGCTGGAGGTGATGCATGTTGAGACAAAACATCAACTGACACAATTAATTTATTTACTGTTTTATATTTTAATGACATCAATTTTCAAAAGGAAAAAAATATAAAGAGCAATAAAAGAAATACAACATGTACAAAGAAATGTTTTTGGAAATAAACGCTAAATCCAGTTCAAAGTGTAAACCTGAGAATGACATGTTAAAGTCCTCATTTACTTTCTTTTTCATTTTCTTCCCTCCAACAATTGGCTACATTTTGCTACAAAATCTACCTCTGAATGTGCAAAACATGAAATAATACACACAACAAAGGAAAAAGCACACATAAAAAAGACTGAAGACAAACTACAACCAAACAAAAAAAGCCTTGACCACAAATATACTGTATACAAAATGGAAATCAGACACACACCTGCACATCAGAACAAAGTTCATATATTCTGTTTTAAATTAGACAATAAATAAAATACTTACATTTATGTAGAATATCTGATGTCACAGAAGCTACATTAGAAGTGCTTATATTAACAGGACATAAAAAAGTGACCCCTCGCTGCTACCCACATGGTCAAAACGGCCAAAATAACAAAGGCCTTCAGTTCATTTGGTTGGTACTTTTCAATAAAATGCATTGGTTTTGGTCAAGTATTTTCTAATTTTAACAGTGCTAGTCTACTGTGCAAGTGCACCACACATGTAATCAAACATTTGTTAATTTACAGAGTTGTTCTCGTAGGAGGCTGAGAGACAGATCAATCCTTCAGTGTTTAAGTCCAAGAATCACACATTAGTGTCAGTCAGTGTTAAAGAAGGATCAATGGACAGAGACGAGCAGTCAGGGTGTATTGACGGCTGATTCAGAAACAACTCCTAGTCCATCTTAGTCTCTGTAGATGGAGGTTATCTGTCGTGGCGGCATGTGAGGGGGGTGGTAGGAGTCGTACGGCCCCTCTGGGTGTGGGTCATATCCAGAGTGAGTCTGATAGAGGCCCTGGTTCTGGTCCACAGGGGAGGGGGAGTAATGATGTGGGGGTAGGTAGTGAGGTGAAGGCTCCTGTTTGGGCACCAGGTTACTGCTGATGCTCAGGGGGGGGGTAGGGGGTCCGTCGTATGGAGGGGTCCCCACACCACCAGTGTTATACTCACTCGGGGAGTGGTTGTCGTACAGTCCTCCTTTCATTGCCCGCAGGTGAAGTAGGTGAGCAGAGTCAAAAGTGCCATAAGGGGGGCTTGGCAGACCTGGAGAGGAGTAGTTCACCCCCCCCAGAGGAGTAGGTGGAACGTGAACTCCATGTCTGTCCTCAGGCTTTCCCTGTGCAGGAGTGGGACCCAGCTGCAAGCAGCCCGCCACCAGGTTGGTAGTGGGCTGTGACAGACCCTTACACAGTGTCTCCATGAACCCCCGGCTCTCTGTCGAAAGCCCCCCCTCCAGAGCCTCAGACAGAGCACAGATGTAGTTGCGGGCGAGTCGTAGAGTCTCAATCTTGGACAGTTTTTGGGTCTTGGAGTGACAGGGCATGATGCTGCGCAGGTTTTCCAGTGCGTCATTCAGGCCGTGCATACGTGAACGCTCCCTGGCATTGGCCTTTACTCGCCGTGCACGGAAACGCTCTTGCCTGGCCTTGGTCATTCGCTTTTTCTTGGGGCCTCGTCGTTTGGATCCATTTTCATCCTCCTGTCCTTCCTCTTCGTCCTCCTCATCTTCCTCTGCATCCTCACTCCCAATCTCCCTGGGCTGCTGGTTCAGTGCGCTGCCTCTGTAGCGGTTGGATGAGATGGATGCATCTCCATCAGGGGAGCTCATGTCACCATCCATCCACTGCAGAGGGCTGCCAGCCTCCTCCTCCTCACCTCGTCTCATGTATGGCTTAATCATCATAATTCTCTAGAAAAAGGAAAACAACTTTGTCAACACATATAACTTAAGTGTAGGTAGTCTACAAACAATCCTTATGTCTTTAAATTTAGAAATACTTTGCACAGTGCACATGGTTCTTCTCAACAGAGAAAATAATCTATGCTGTTGTTCATAAAGTTGGAAAAAACATAGGCTATTTTTACCTCTCCTCATGAAATGACTGTGAAAATATGATTTATTTTTGATCAATGAAGTGTAACTGGAACTCAGTATGCACTCATTGCACTCATTGATCGAAGGTGATTACTGATTTGGGTAAATAGGAATAAAAATAGTCAAACCTATTCCAACTCTACAGCCAACAGTCTATCTTTCCAAGAGTCTGGAACTAAATGTGAGTTAAAGTCTACCTGGCATTTGACTAAGTATAGTTATTATACATTATTTATTTTAGAATGAAAAGTTTTATTTTATTTTTTATTTTGTAAACTAAAATGTATTTGTTCTTGTTTTGTTGCATTACTGGCAAGCCCTGTAGGAAATGTGTTAAATACATGAAGTACCCAGCTGGTAAAATCTCAGAATAGGATAGGAAATCAAAAGAAACATGTTAAAAACTTTAACTCATAATAATAATAATCTGAAAGATGGTAAAACACTGTGGTTGTTTCCTGACTGTCTGCCTGTATTGACACCGTTTCAGCACCGGACAGCTCCTCCTATGCCACAGGTGTTATCTCTGATTGGATGAACTGAGATACCTGATCACCTTTATAAGCAGTAATAGATGTGTTAGTTATTTTATTATCATTCAGTCTTTCCCCTCCTTTCTCCCTGTTTCTCCTCTCCTCTAATCCCGGTCAACTCCTGAACTGGTAAAGCCCCACCGAGATAAAGTCACTGACTGGATGCTACTTCAATCTGGGCCATCGCAGGATTTGCTCCGTGGATGAAGCGTCGACCATGGGATTAAATGAAAGATCGACATCCCCAGATCAGTGACAGAGGACTTAGATTGAATTGAAATAGACGTTTCCAAATGCGAAAAAATTATGTCTCGCCACAAATTGCGTGCTGGGATATGTATCTCCTAAACGCCAGGTTGACAGATTAAACCTTCACTTTCCATCTATTTTTATGTGTTTTAGTTTGAGAATAAATCTGTGCATTAATTAAGATCTGCAGCATCATTCATAAAAACGCAAAAATTACCGTTAGACACAATCTGGACTACCATGATTATTTTTTACATGAACTGGAGACAAACCTTAAAATAGAACTTTTTGAAATGTGAAAACTTGTCTGAAACATACCTGTGCTGCTGAGTTTTTGCAGACCTTGTCTATAGTCTCCTTTCCCCACAGGCCGGTCCCTCAGTCCGTCAAACAGTGAGGACGGTCCGTGATGTGTCCCTGTGCAGAGCTGTCCCACAGAGCCTCAGTGCGGGTCGCTCTGCGGGGGCTCTGGGTTTTAACCTCCACGCAAAGCTCCTCCTCCCACTCTCATCCAAGTCCTGCTGACGCGCTTGAGCTCGCGCGTGGCCGGCCCGTGGCTCGAGCCCCCTGAAGCTCCACTCCGGGGGTAGGGTGGAGTGGCGGGGGGAGGAGGAGGAGGGGGGGAGGGGGGTTATGCGCTGGAGGGTCAGGGAGATGTGCATAAGCTCAGTAAAATACCCCAGACAAGCAGAAGAGGCCCAGGCCTTTGTTGCTTTGCGAGGGCGGCCGCCAAATCCGCAGCACATTTGCGCGGAGGGGAGACGCGCTCAGTCGGCTGAGCCTAACTGTATGTGACAGCTTGAAGTTGTGTGTGAGCAGGTGTTTGCTCCATCCCCTCGTCCAGCCATCTATTCCTCACACTGCGGAGATGGGTTGTTGAACAAGTTTACTTCACCCAAGAGGCAGCTCTGAACAGACGGAACAAGAGTTGGAGTCACACGAGGAACATCCGCATCTAAAGAGATAGATAGATAGATAGATAGATAGATAGATAGATAGATAGATAGATAGATAGATAGATAGATAGATAGAT